>MU380490.1:0-27339 GCA_022495085.1 Xylaria sp. FL1042
ATTTAATATAGCAGCATATTTAATAAGCTTGCATTTATATATTAAATATTTTTAATACTATTTATAATTTATTAAAATTTTTAAATAAATTAATACGTATATTTTAGCAATATATAATAATTTTTTCTGCTAGATTTTATATAAATTATAATAAATATAATTTTAGCATAAAAACTTAACTTATATAATATATATAATAAAATACTTAAAGTTTTACCGCTTTTATAAAAGCTAGTTTTATTAAAATTATATAGTTAGCTTTAATAAAGTTATGCCTTTTATTAAATACTTTAATAGTAATAATTATAATAATTAAGTTTTGCGCGCTTTTAAAATTATTTTTAGCTATATATTAGCTAAAGGTTTTATATATAACCTTTTATTTATTTATATTATTTATAGCAAAAATAAACATTTAATATATATTTAATACTTGTTTATATAATACTAATATAATAAGGTAAGCTATTATTAAGCTTATTATAAATATAATTATTTTTTTAAGAAATTATTATTTTTTTTTTATATTTTTATAAAAAATAAAATCACTTTTTATAAATCTTATTTTTATAATTATAAAAGCTATTTTTTTATTTAATTTTATTATAATATTAATATAAAGCTAAAACAAGCTTTATTTAACTATTTTTTTAAATATTATAAAAAGTATTAAATAAATTTTATTATATTAATATTTTAATCTTGTTAATAAGTCTATATTTATTAAAATAGCTAGCCTAGAAAATATTACATATAAGGTTAATTTATAAAACAAACCTTGTTAAACATATATTTTTTTAGCTATTAATAAATATAACGCTAAAATTAAATAGTTGCTCCGTTAAAAAAAATTATAGTTTTATTATATAGCTTATAAGTAAAATATTTTTTTTGTTATATTCTGCTGCAATAAATATATTAATGCTTAAATATATTTAATATAATCGTTAAAAAGCTTAAAAAAATTATAAACGTTTTTATTTATTAATAATAAATTAATAATATAATATTTAAAAAATTTAAAGTATAAATTTTATTAAATAAATAGTTTATTTAAACATTTTTAGCATAAGTTAAAGCATTTTTTATAAAATATAATATAGTTTTTTTACGTTTATTTATAAAAAGACCTTAATTTAGCGCTTTATTATAACAACTATTTACTGCTTTTAATTTATTTATTAAAGTTTTTTTTAAAGTATAATCGCTAATAAAATAACTAATTTTAAAATTTAATATAGCTAAAAATACTTATAAAAAAACTAAAAATAAATATTTTATATTTAATAAGCGTTTTTAATATGCTAATAAAATATATTAAATACTATGCGCGCTTAATTAAATTATTTTTAATAGCTGTTTATATTTAATTATTAAGACTTATATATAAGTACGCTTTATTTAACATAATAATACTAGGTTTAATTTAAAATAATATTTTTAAAATTTTATTAATAAAAGCTAATAGTTGCTTTAAATAAATATTAATCTTAAATAATAATTAAAATATAAATATTATTATAATAATATAATTTTGCTTTAAGCTTTTATTATAATTTAAATTATTGCTTATATAATTATTAAATCTTTTATTTATTAATTTTAATAATATTATATAATAAACGTTATTTACTTTGCTTTTTGCTAATATTTTTTTATATAAACCGACTAAACTTAAATAAAGCGGTTATTTTTTAACTTAAATTAAAAACAAATATATTTCTTTAGTTTTATAATCTAATGTCTTTAAAATATAAATAATATTATAATAACTAAAGGTTTTTTTAATATTAAATTATTATAACGTTTTTTATATATTAGCTTAGCTATAAATAATTTTTATATATAAAAATATATAAATCTTTTTATATAAGTTTTGCTTAAACATTTAGCTTAATTATTTTACTTTACTATATAAATCTTAGCTAAAAAATATTTATTTTTACTTTTGTTTTTATTAAAACAAATAATAAATATTATATTATATATATAAAATATTAATATAACTACTATAAATACTTTAAATATTTTACTACTTTTTATATTATTAATTAAAAGCATGGTATAAATTTTATAAACTAATGCTATAAAGATTAGCTTAAATATTATAAATAACTAATAAAGCTTTAGCTTTATTTTAAAAGCTTTATATTAATATAAATATATAAAATTATTTTTGTTTATATTAAAAATAAAATAATTAAAAAACGCATATATTTATTTTTAAATAACCTTATAAGCGCTAAAGTTAACTTTAACAAGTATATTTAATATATTTTTATTTTTATTTTCTTTATTATTTTATGCAGCTATAATTAAATTTTTATTATTATTAAATAAAACAATAATATTATTAAATATTATTATAACTTTATTTTTATTAAATATATTATTATTATTAAATAAAATAATAATATTATTAAATGCTATTATAGCTTTATTTTTATTAAATGCGTTATTATTATTAAATAAAATAATAATATTATTAAATATTATTATAGCTTTATTTTTATTAAATATATTATTATTATTAAATAAAACAATTATTTTTTTTATCTTAAGTATAATAAATAAGCTATTTATTGCATTTTTAATATTATAGTTTAACGTTTTTAATAAGTTGTAACCTTTTTTACTAATATTTTAACAATTATTTTAATGCTATAATTAATTAAAAGCAAAAAAAAAAAAAAAAAAAAATTCTTAGTTTAAAATAATTATATTAAAATATTTATATAAAAAGTAATATATTGCTATTTGTTTAGATTTTTATAAAGCTTTAACTTTTATATATATTATAATAAAGCTGCTTTTTAGGCTTTTTTATTATTAATAAAATATTTTAGTTGCAAGCTTATTAATAGTAAAAATAGCTTAAAGTAAACACAGGAATAAGTGCTAATATTTTTTTTAGTTTTTTTAAAAATCTATTGTTTAACTTGTTTTTAATTATAAGCTATAATAAAAAGTCTAGCTTTTTCTTAGCTTAAAAAATATTATATAAATAAATCTTATATTATAAAATAATATAAAGCTATAAACTTTTTTAAAACAAAAATAAAGTTTTTTTTAATATTATAATTAAGCTGCTTTTACTTAGTAGTATTATTTATAATATTATTTAAGCCGGCAAAAAAGGCAAAGTATTAAATAATAAAACTTGGCATATTTTTTATATTAGCTTTATTAAATGCATAATATAAAAAACTGCACTAAAAAAATTAGTTAATAATAATGCTTAAAGCGGAAAAATATAATAAAAAAAAATATAATATAAAAAGTAAAAATAGTTAATATAAGCAGTAAAATAAAGAAAATAAAGTAGTAAATAATGCTGCATTTTTATATATAAAAGGTTAAAAATATAATATTAAAAGTAATAAGCTAAATAAAAGCATTTATATTAATAAAAAAAAATGATTATTATTAAACATATAATAATAAAAAAAAAATATGCTTTAATTAAGCTTATTTTTTATAAAATAAAAAATATAAGCAAACTTAATTAAATATATTAGTTAATTTAAAAACAACGCTTATATTATATTAATAATATATAAATATATTTATAATAATTTAAAAGTTTATAATATATATAAATTAAAAGATATAAACAGAAAATTTAATTAAAAGCAAAAAAAAAAGCTTAAATATATTTATAAGCTTTAAGTCGCTTATAATTTAAAAGCGTAGTTTAAAGCAATATTAATAAAAAAATAAATAAAATAAATATTAGCTTATAAAAGTAAAAAAAAATAAAATTATAATAATGCTTAAAGCATTTTTTTATAGCTAACTAAAACAAGTAAAAAGATTTTTAATTTTTAAAATCTAGTTAATAATATAGGTGTAAAAAGTAATATAAAAGTCGGAGATGTTATAAATAAAAGCTAAAAGAAAAAAAAATAAATAGTTTAATATAAGGCAAAAATAAAAAAAAACAATTATTTCTATATATATATATTATAACAATAATAATAATAAAAAAAAATAAAAGTTATTTTTTAAAGCGAACTTATTTTAAAATTAGTAGTTAAAAAAAAAAAAAAAAAAAAAAAAATAGCTTAAATTATTAGCTTTAAAAGTGGTATTAATATTATTAATGTTATTAAAATAATAAAAATAGGTTATATAACAGCTACTTTTATATATTATTTTTTATACCTGCTTTATAAAATTGGAATTTTAAAATTACTTGGCTAAATACTAAGGTATTTATATATATTTATATATTTATAAAAAAAAAAAAAAAAAAAAAAAAAAAAAAAGCTTTTAAAAGTAACCTAGGCTATATATTTTTATATATATATATATAGCGCGCACGCTGTTTTAGTGTTGGGCGCACCTGCTGGCTGGTTTAATACTGTTGCGTACTTTCGGAACGGAAAGGCCACGATGGAGCAGATCTTTATGCCTTGGGGCTTGAGTGGCTAGGTCTGTGGCTAGGTCTGTGGCTAGGTCTGTGGCTAGGTCTGTGGCTAGGTCGGTGCCCTTATCAAAAGTGGAAAAAAAGTGGAATAAAGTGAAAAATATAAGCTATATAGCTAATTAAAGGCCTTAGAATTGCAAGGTATATAATTAGCTTATTTAAGTAAAACTAACCTAAAAGGTTTTCCTTTTTTAAACCTTTTTTAAGTCTTTTTATTTTGTTTCTTGTGTTAGTTTATTTAATATTAACGTTAGGTTTTTTATTATTATTATTATATAATGCAAAAAACCTCCGGCTATATAAAAAAATAATTATATATAAGGCTATATAAATTATTTACTTGTTTAATAAAATATAATATAATAATATATTTTAATAAATGCTTGCTATTTATTAATAATAAAGTTTTTTTAAGCTTTATAATTTTTATTAAAAAAATTAAAGCTAATTTTATAAAAGTTATAGCTATTAAAAATTAATTAATACTTTTAATAATAATAAAAATATATGGTTTTATAAACGCTATTAAATATTTTAAATATTTAATTAATAATTATTTGCTAATTATAAAACTTTTAATAGCTTTATTAAGCGGTTTAAAAAATATAATAATTAAACTATTATTTAATATAAAAAAGGCGTAAAAAATAATTTATAATTTTATAATAATAATATTAATAATTAAATCTTTTAATTAATAGTTATTTTTAATTATTAATATTAACTTTAATTAATAATATATTAGCGCCTGCTTAATATAACTTTATTTTTATAAAAAAAAAAATATATTGTTTTTAATAACATATTTTTTTTAAAAGCTAAAAAAAGCGTAATTATATTATTTAGCGCAAAAAAAAAAATTTTTAGCTATTATATTAGCTTTTTAATATTAAAAGCATTAAATTAAAAATAAAAAAGTTATAGTTTAAATAAATTATAAATTTTTATTAATAATTAAAACTAAAATAAAATAACTAGTAAAAATTATAAGATT
Source organism: Xylaria sp. FL1042 (assembly GCA_022495085.1). NCBI lineage: Eukaryota > Fungi > Ascomycota > Sordariomycetes > Xylariales > Xylariaceae > Xylaria > Xylaria sp. FL1042. The sequence goes on from MU380490.1 coordinate 5,424, forward strand.
TTTTAATGTTATAAAATATTATAATATATAAATTATATATTAAACAAGTAAATTTAATGTTTTAATAAACTAGCTATTAAAGCTATTAAAAAAAACCTTTTTAATAATTAAAAATAAACTTAAAAAACTAGTAAAAATTAAATAACTTATTAAATATAATAAATTAATTAAGCTATTATTACGGCTTAATTAAATTAACTTATAAGCGATTAACAAGTTTTTTTATTTTAACGCAAATTTATTAAATAATATAAAAATAAAATAAATAATAAAGTATTTTTTATTTTATAATAAAAAATTATATAAAGTAATAATATATAAAAAAGCTTTTAGCGATTTTTTATATTTTATAAAAATAATATATTAAGCAGTTAGCTTTTTAAAAATATTAAAAACAATAAATTTAATATAAATTATAAAAAATATTTATATTAGCTTTAATTATATTATAATAAATATAATTTAATATAAAATAAATAAATAATATTAATATTTAAAAATAATGCTTATAGCTTAATAAGTTATAGCTAAATATATATAATATTAATTAATAAAGCTTTTTTTAAAAAAATTATTTAATTTTTAACTTATTATATTATTATAACTATTATTATAATAAGCTATTAATTATATATTAATAAAAAATATAAAAGTATTAGTTTACGTTAAATATATAATATTATAAGTTAAAGCGGTAATAATTTTTAATATTATATTTAAAGCTATAAAATTATTAATTATTTAAATTAAAAAAATATTTAATTATTTTTATAAATAAATTAATAATAATAAAAGCGCTTTTATAAATAAAGCAGCTATAACGTGGTATAAATTATATAATTTAATAATAAAACTAATAACTTTATTATAACTTTAAAATAATAGTAAAATTAAAAAAATAAACAAAAATATTAAATAAATTATATTAAAAAAAAATATTATTTAATAATATTTTAACTTTTTTATATTTTTAAAAACTATTATTTATATTTATAATTAAATATTTTAACTAAGCGGCTATAATAATTATTTTTTTTTATTTAATATAAAACTTTTTTAATAGCAACCGTTTAAAAAAACTGCTAAATATATTTATAAACTAATAAAAAAAAAATAATATTTTAATAATATTTAGCTTATAATTATAAAGCACTACTAATAAAAAATAATTTTAATAATTTAAAAATATTAAAAAATTAAATATAAACTTATTTATAAAAGAAAAAAAGTTTAATTAAAATTTATATAATAAATAATTAAGTTTTAAAAATTAAATAATATATTAATAAATTAAAACTTTATTATAATAGCTTATAAGCTATAATAAATTATTATTAAAGCAATATATATTAATTATAAAGCTTAAAAAAAAAATAATTTTTTAATAAATATAATAAAAATAATTTATATTTAGCTTATAATAATAATAATTATTTAATAAAAAGTTTTTAATACGTAAATAAAATAATATTAGAAAAAAATCGCAAAAAGCTATAAAAAATAACTAAATAGCTATTATAATAAAATAACTAAAAAAAAGCAAATTTAATAAATTTAGCAAAAAAAAAAGCAAAAATAATATTTTTAAGCTAATTTAATTAAAAATATTAAAACGCTAATAGTTAATAATTATAATAATTATTTAAAAAAAAAAATAGTTATAGTTTTAACTATTAAATAAAAACACTTTAAGTATAAGCTTTAAAATATAAATATTTTATACCACCGTTTATATAAGTAAATATATAAAAAATAAAAGGTAGCTTATATTTTAAAAATAAACAAGCAATATTTACAACTAGTATAGATCTTCGACTAAAGCGTAGTAATTACCTTAGCCAAGGCTTTGTACTAAGTGGATACGAAGCAGAAAGCACACCTAGGGCTGTACTGTGGGGGCTTTGGGTGCTAGGGTATAAATACTTACCTAAGTAAGTATCTAGGTAGCGTTGGGGCTAGGGTCTAAAGGACTTATCCCTTTAACTGCCAAAACCCCAGTTTTTTTTGTCCCTGCGTTTTCATGGCAGCTAAAGGGATAGTACCTTTTTTTAGTGGTCATCTCCGTACTTTTTGGCAATGAAGCTTTTACAGCCACTTAGTGGCCAAACAAGATTTCGAGAATGCAAGGAACAACAGGTATCGCGAAAGGGAAAAAAGGATAGGCAACATAGTTATAGGCAGATTTTCATAAATTGAATTGAATTGCGCTCATATTGATCACCAAGATCCGGCATCCAAGTCGAAGTGAATTAATTGTTGAAAGACCGCAGGGATTGTATGTTGAGCCTAGGTTAGGTAGGTAGCTCCTGAAGGCTTCTTCCCCTTCCACTTCACTGTTCACAACTAACATAAACTATTATACAGGTCACCAATTTTAGGTGGTTCAAGTGTGGTGTTGTCTGCGGAAAGTCATCCCACAGTCGACACAATGAGGAAATACTGGCCACTTAGCACGTAGAAGCAGCCAGAGTCCAACCAGTAGCTCGGTTGGCAATGTCGCTGGCGTAGCAGGCAGTGCTGGTGAAGCCGTTTTCCAAGTGGCTGTAGTCGACAGAGCCGCTGTTGTAGAGACGGGCGGCAGCGTAGTAGGCGGCAGGCTGGTAGCTGCCGAAATGAGCAACTGTTTTAGCAAGGACCTGCTTGAGGCCATCACCAGAGGAGGTGCCAGCGGTTCCATCCCTAATCATCTGCAAGATCTGGGACTGAGGACAAGGGTTAACCCCGGCGCAAGTGCCGGCACCATTGTGCGACTGCATCAAGCCGGGGTTGACGACGCCGTTGCCAGTTGTCGGTACGCGCACGCAACCCTTGCTCTCCTGCATTATGATAAGCAGGATAAACCGACCCTTTACTCCTGTCTCGGATGCCACCTGTGTGATAGCGCTCTTGATATGGCTAATCTCCTCGGCCGAGTTATCGGCGCCCCAGCTGTTCCAGCCACAAGACTGCTGAATCAAGGGTAGGTTATGATTCCAAAGCGCCTCGAACTCCCCCCAGTCCGAAGATACTGGCCATCCGGCAGCAGCGCTGCCATCACCAGTGTACTTGTGGTAAGCGTCGGTAAGGCCGCGCTGCTGGATGGTGGTAGGTGCTGCGGCGCCTAGGCTCGCAAAAGCAGCAAGAGTGAAGACAATATTTTTGAACATTTTGAGGCGTGCGATAGATAGAGTATCCTAAAGAGCGAAGGGAAAGCTATCGACGTGGTTGGAAAATTCGTAGAATCGAAAAGTTCTTTCCTCAAAGATGGTTAAGAAGATAATATAAAGAACGACTTGAGGTTTTCAGGCTGGTGCTGACTCTGTAGATCAAAATCTTGCACAATGAGGAGAGGCCAACTTCGATCTTATACATGTTCTAACATCTTGCTAGTCGATTGTCACAGAGAGCACTTCTGTGGCCTGACCGAAGACCTCGGGATAGCTGCGGCCGGTTTCCGCCGCATGGTATCCTTCGCGTTCCTCATCCGACATCTTCACGACGACGACAGCTCACTAAGGAAGCATCCAGATCGAGGAGCAACCTTCCTACATAGGCAAAAAGGCGTCTTGTGAGTTGTGAGGTTAAGAAGGATGCCACGAAACACCGGGCAGTCGCTCTAACGAGCAGACCCAAAGAAGTGATTATGCCATATCTAAAGTAACTCATCGAAGTAACGTGACATGGATGCTTAATATAACACGCAGACATGCGGCTTTACGTGAAGGAAGGGGCGGGGGAGGAGAGGGGGGGTTTGAGAGGTATACGAAAAGAAAACTATGCTCAGGCAAGTCACCGTATAAAAAGATAGACGATGAGAAGTTGCTTCGTAGCGTTTCAACTGATCCCAAATCCCGCTTCCCGAGGCTTTATATAGAAATAAAGTTGAGAGCTCACATGCCTAAATAGGAAATAGGACGGAAAACCCTTGCAGGGATATCTAGCTAGGTAGGTTCTAGATTAAAAATTATTAGTTAAGCTTAGGTTAAAAATATTTATGGCCGGAGGTTTTGTACATTGCGAAGCAATAAAGTCTTATATACTTGCGTATGTAGCTTGTTCAGGATCTGGATCATGTGGGAAGAATCGAGAAAATCAGTCTATCATCGCATCCAAAGCGTCCTCATCTGGTTCCACTCCCTCTTCTCTTCAGGAAAAGGAGAGATGTAAAACCAAGCAGCACTGATAGGCATCAATGTGTAGGCTTGAGGATCCCAGCCCGGAGAAAGGAAACGGTACGGGCTAGTGGCTCTCGACTATAGTGGCTCTTTTACAAGCTTCCTGACCCCTTTAACGTCACGCCCTCTTCCATCGTCTAATGCTAGGTTTAATACTCTTGCTTTTATATAAGCTTGCTGGCCTATAAGAATATAAAAGGCGCCTAGGGCGATTAATACACGTAGTTGCTAACAGGCTAGCTTCAGGATCTCCATCGGCTTTCCGACCCATACTACAGTACGCCTTTCTTGGCCGAGCTAAGGCCCATCGCTTCCCGGTGCACCAAGGAAACTATCGAGAATGACTCAGGTACTACTAATAATAAGGCAGTTTCCCAAGCGTACGCATGAAGCCCCTCATCCCCTCGGCAAGTGTCCTCTTAGGTTGTAGGCTCCTTGTGGTCTATGTCGAGTAGCATGTACAAGCTGGCGGTCGATGTGCCCATTGCGGCTTCCGCTCTCTCTTCTTTCTGGTTATGGGGGGCTGTTCGGCATCTGCCTTAGCTTGTTGTAGACTTGAGTGCTAGTTGGAGTGGCCACTAATCCATCGCTCTTGATCGGTGAATGCTATATCCGCGGCTTTCGAGACCTTGTGTCGAGAGGGTGTGTGTTCGACACGACATAGTAGGTGGCCCATCACGTCTTGGCCTTTGATATGGGCCAAATTATCTACTAAACCTTGTGGCATGATATGGCGGATGAAGATGTAGAACTAAGAAACATCTTGCTGTGCACAGTATGTTGTGTAGCGTTATTCCAGTACTTTAATCGAGCCAAAGCGATAACACTTGATAATAGTAAAAGCTGAAGAGAATCCTCGAAACAACAACGCCGCTTTCCCTATCTGTATTGATCCTTTGGGTGCTGAGACCATAAGCAAAAGTAAAAAAGAATTAGTGCTGCTCATGACATATGAGAATCCGCCGTCGTGTACAACCTGGATAGACTAATATTACAACCTCACGCTAGCAATCATGCCACGGCGCTGTCCTTAGCCATTGCGGATCAAAAGGACTCTTTTCAGACAGATCGTGTGAATCTGGAGGCTGGCCTTTGTTTTGCTTGGGAGCAAGCCCCACCGAGGTGTAACCGCTACTAATTATCGGCGAAGACAACGCAGGTAGTTGTGAAAGTTGTTCAAGATCACTAATCGAACCGTGAGTCAAAAATTGCTCCTTTGTTCTCTTGATTTGTTCCGCGACGGACTCGGCATGGTGGGATGCGTCACTCGCCCGTTTAAATAAGGCGTCGCTCTCGGACGAACGACAGGACTGTTTCGATGGGCAACTATCATCGCTATCCGACTCTCTATATAAAATATGGTCAAAAGGCTCATCTATATCACTCAAAGCGGAATTGGGGAGCCCATAATATTTGTCGAAGTCGCCGCGACGATACCACTCCTCATCGACTTCCGCGCCTTCGTCGTCATCACATGCTTGCTCATATGTACACTTCTAGCCGGCCGCAGCTACAGTATATGCTCCACTACAAAGTTGTGGAATCGAACTAAAAGACAACTTTTCTTCAGTCCACTTGTTTTCTCCTTTTTAACCTTTTCTAACACCTCCACATAGTATTTGCGTTGCTTTGGCCAAAAGAGTCGAACTGCATCATCCTTAAAGATAGCCCAAGCGAATCGAGCAGAAAGATATTAAGGAAGCGCACCCCCCAGCTGAAGCACCCGGAGATTGTGATACAGACTAAACAATTCAAAATCACCGTAGCAAGACATATGGGCCGCCCGAAGTACGCACGTTACGAGCTTGAATGTGTTCACCGCCGCAGGATCAGGCTTAGGGAAAATGCAGATATTGGAAGGGTCGAACAACCGGTAAACGTCTTCGCGTAAAGAAATAGTGTTGGAAAGGTTATCCAACTCCTGCCCAGCGGTGGGACATGTCATATGGTTTGCCATTTGATTGTCATAGAACCAATCGACGGCGGCCCGAGGTATAATATGATTTTGTTCCACAGGAATTAAACTTCTTGTGACGCGACAAGATTCGTTATGTGTGACTATGTTGACGTCGGGGGTGCTCAGCTCGGCGAAGGTAAAGATTTCAAGATTGCTCTAGGGCACGGGTATCGAAGGTGGGAAGTTCCAATTGTCGAAATCAGGGGTAACGGGATATGGCTCTTTTATAAGAAAGTAGGATTATTAGTAGCTATAGCATGGAAATAATGGCGAAATACTAATAAGCTACCTTCATCAAACCCTAGTACATGGAACCAATAAGTAGTAGAACGAAGGATGTTATCGCTTGGAACTTGAATAGGATTAAGAGTCGGGGGCTCGGACAAAAAGGGAGTCTCTGTATCCTGAGATCTTCCATCATTGCCTACCAGACGTTGCAAGCTATGATGCAACAAGCACAACATACGATATTATAGTAAATACTACCTTCGTTAGAGGCAACGAAGACTGCTAGAGCCGGCGCTCTGGGGTAGCTAGGATGGCATATATAGACATTTTTGACGAGCATGTCTCTTCTAGTTGGAGAAGGAAAGCTAAGCTTTCATCAGCTCGCAGATTTTGCTGTCTAGAGGGCAGCAAGAAGCACGGGAAGATCAAAGACTACAGATGACGATTTTGAACAGACTTCTCCCCGCCTCGGACTCGGGGCCTTAGCCTGTTCATATCTGATAAGAATAAGAATGGACAGATACAATATCTAGGTAGAAAGCGTGGTTGGAAAGGGCGCCCTGAGGTTAATCATTCGTATTCTGATTCAATTACACAATGTCGAAAGTATTGGTCGGGTTTGTAAGAATTTCATTCGCAGCGTTTACGACACTCGGATGAAGGTGACGGTAGATTCAATGGTTTGTTGGCACATATAAACATGACCCCCCCTTCTTCCCTTTCTTTTGTCCCCGCTCCCGATGAATATATGGTTTGGTTGATTGCGAGACATCGGTTGGCATTGCCTGATAGGCTGATTAATTACTCCGGGCACCGTCCTTGGAGGCTCGTAACTCGTTCATTTTGGCCACGCGCTTTTTAAACTCCTCGTATTGGCACTTCTCGTAGCTGTGCCGCTCGTCCTAGGAGGGGGGCTTTATGTTAGGTGATGCGGAATAGAAACAATAACGAGTGTTGAACCGGACACACCTCACACTTCCACGGCAGGTAGTACGTGTCGACGCGGCATCGGTTGAGAGGGATCAGAAGGTTGGCGCAGCTATCGCGGTAGGCTAAAGGGACCTTGGCATCGCGCATTTCCTCGCGAGTGGCCTCTGGGGGGGGGCATGTATGGTTAGCCTGTGATATTAAGCATCGTCATCATCGTCGTCCTCGGCAGCGGTGGTATACGTACTAGCCGGGGCCTCAGAGGAAGCACTGAGAAGACCCATGGCTGCTGCTGTATGCTATGATAGGGGTCTTCTTGAAGTAGGGAACGCGGGTTCGTCGCCGACAATAATGCGATACGATACAGCTATGGACGGAAGATGGTGTTGGTGTTGCGTTGATTGATCAATTATGATTGGCTATAGTTCTTGTGGCTGAGCACTTGGCATATGGGAGCTCCAAGGACCTTAGCGCTGCACCAGCCACAAGCAATCTAGCCACACCCTGTACCTAGGTACTGTTGTGTAGGTGCATATTACCTAGTTATACAGTGTGTGAAATCATGGTATTATAGGTCTTCTACGACCCTTGCTTTTGTAGTCGCGGGTTTGCATAGGCCGTCATTTTCAACGTGATGTCAAAAGCAACACGCTTCTTTAGTATCATGAAATGGTAAATCCAACGCATGTCATTAATTTACGAAAGAAGTAGCATACTCGAACAAACCAATGCGTTCCAACCCAACCCGTAGGACTTATGCCGCATAATAGTCAATCTCCAATCGCCACGTACTTGCTACTAACAGACATACGACAAAGCAGCGGAGGGATATGACCTAGAGGAGGGTGTGATAGGAGGCAGACGATTGACTCGGGAACATGATTACGTACTTGTAATGGCCAAATAGTTATTGTAACAACACGAACGGGAACGAGAACAAACAGAGAAGGAGTAGTTGGTGCGGTGAGGCCGGCACAACGCACATAGAAACACAGAGCTAGCCAGAGACGAGGAAAGGAAAGCGAGAGAGAAGGAAACGGAAGTGACTGCTCTTTTATCTTTCCACCCAATGACTTCGCTTTTGATTGACTGCTCATTGTTCCTCTATACTCGATAGGTGGTTCATCCATTCGATGTGCAATAGAACCCAATAGGTGTAACCTTGATGCGCTCCGGAGGTCTAGATGGAAAATAGCCAACCAGTCGGGGATTATACCATGCCGAAAATTAATGATACGGTTTTTTTTTGTCTTGTTTTGTTTTTTGCCGCCTTGTTTCGCTGTCGTACAACTAATCATCGGATATTAAACCACATTTAACATTGAGGGCCAGAATAAAACAGAGAGGGTGTTGAAGCTCCCGGGAACTTGGAGGACTTGCGTAGAGACAGATATGTGATAGGCAATGGGCCGGTGCTCTCTCCTGTCACCGGAGAGTATGTGTTCCTTAAGATCAGAGGGCTAATAAATTCGGTTCGGAGGCGTGATTATTAACGTCAACGAGCCCATTAACCGTCTAAGGGATGCATAGATGAACCCGGGGCTTGTTGTTAGATCGGGGTATTAACGTCTACCTCCCTCTGAATGCCATCCATTCTCTCACATGGAGTGTGGCAGAGCGATCCAGCTGGTGTAACACGACGTAAAGGCGGGTTGCACGTCAGTAATAGCACCGTACTTGGGGAAAAGGGTTCGGAACTCAGCCTATGTTAGACATTAGGCGGGTCAAGATGGCTGTCGCGCCAGGCAACAGTCAGGGTACCTGGGTGGAGTGGAGTGCTTTTGCCCGGATAGAAGATCTGAGAAAGGGACGAATTGTAGGTAGGGAGCTTATAGTGGAAGGGCGCGGGGATTTAAAAAGGAAAAAACGACGCATGTGAAGCAATCGAATGGACATATGCCCATGCCGCCCGCAACGAGGCACGTGCCAGAAGACGACAGAGATGTTGGCTATCCAGTTGAAGTTGTCTTCCGACCCTCGCTGCAGCTAGGCCATGTGCCATCCCGCACATATGACATCGCCTTGCATCCGTGCAGAGCACCGGGGTGCTATTCACCCCTCCTCAAATATATGTCACGCCGCAGGCCAGGCTGCCATTGTTCCGATCGGGAATGGGGGGCGGAAATAAAATTCTAGTGATTAATAACTATGCTCCACGAAGGCCACCCGTAGATCGACGTTGGCTGTCCGACGGTCTATGAGAGGATCCGTTACTGCTGCCACCACCACGGCCGACACTACCTCCCGCCGTGCTACCCGACACGGCGGCTTCGTCGATGGTACCTCGGCCCTGTGAGCTGGCCGACGCACTTGAAACAACATAGGGATGAGGTGTAGGGTGTGCCGAATGCGAGTCCGGCACGTAGACGTGGCCATTAGATAGCAGAGGCCCGGCGCTTATTCCTCCGCTTGAGTGGGAGTCCCGTCGTGAGCCGAGCTTGTTTTCTCCGTATATGTAGCCGAGACCCCCGCCTGCGTCCTCGTTAGGCCGGATGTTTTGATCACTCGGTGTATACAGTTGATCTGTTGCCGCCGTAGTGCCTGGCGGTTATGCAAATGTGTCAGCATGGTTAGACGGGAGACGGACAATAGTAGAGGCAATAGTACCTATGGTGGAATAAGGGGATTCAAATGTGGGCTGTAAATTGCCATACGCCACATCAGGAATGGTACTCGTTGGTGAGGTTTTGGTATATTGGGTCGGAAGACCATCGGTCCGATAGCTCGACGAGCTCGTCAGGGTTCTGTTGACTCCTGAATGAAGCCTCTCGGATGCGCTAGGCAGAGAGGCTGCTATACTAGAAAGGGAGAAGCCCTGGCTATCACTATTGACGGCAGGCCTATGAACTAGGTTCCCGTAAGAGGTATATGAAGATGCCTCGGGATCAATATAAACCGATTTCCGAGGACTGTATTGACTGTATCCTGGCACAAGAGGAGACGGTTCTTGGTTTATGATTTGATATGATGAATAATTCAAGCTGTAGTCGACGCTGCTTGTGCCGTCATCTGCATATGTGCTTGTCCACGTGGGAATAGTCGGATAATAACCCTTACTACCACTATTGGTACTATAGTGGTGTGGGCCTTGACGATACGAGGTCAGTCCGTCTCCGGTCGCAATCTCGTGGCCGTACTGTGGTAAAGAAGTCAATGGTGAAATGGCGCCTGGACTGTGATGGGTGTAGGCTCGCGCTGCCTCGATGTTATACGGATAGTCGCTGTCCTTAAAATGTCTTTCGGTGGAGGACACCTAGACGTCGCCGGCGGTTAGAGACTAGCTCGTTCCAAGAGCTCCCACGTGGAAACGGGGGGAAGGGCGAACATGGGTAGGAGGGTATTTCGTACCCGCAGGAACAGACACGGCTCATAACCCGCGTTCTTACAATTGGAGCATGGTCCTCCATTCCCTGGATCGCCACTGCACCGAATCTTCCGCTTGCGGCACCTCCCACACTTCCAGTTGTTCTCGCGTTAGTCTGAGGATGAATAAATGAGAGCCCAGAGGACAGAGGTCAGCAATAGGGAATGGTATTTCTTACAGCGACAGCAATTCGCTTACGGGGTTGATCAGATTCCTCTCGATCGGTCATAATGATGGCGCGGTTGTCTTGCGAGGAGATGTGAAGGCGACGGTCAGGATATGCGAACGAATACGGCGGACAAGGACGACTATATCGTCTGCTTCCTGCTTCGCTGGGAGCACAACAAGTCGGAGTCACCATTTTGTCTAAACAGTTTCGCGTAGACGCCTTGGCCAATGGCTTAAGGAGTAATAGACAGACGCGAGGGACAGAAACGTTCCTCAGACTGTTGCCCCGTTCTGTCGGGAAGTTACGTCGACTGATTTGACTTGCGGCGATAACAAGCAGCAGATCGACATGAGAATAATGAAATAAATAGATAAATAAAATTAATGATAAAAATAAAAAGATAAAAATAAACCAGAACGAGAACAGAATACAGAGGGCAAACCCGTTCTTCAGCGGCAGATACTAGGGGCAACCCCCGAGACGTCCTGACAGTTGGCGTTTTCTCAGCCTTGGAGCATTCAGCTGAATGACCCCGAGCTTTACTAGGTCGCTGTTGTTGTTGAACTCGAGTGTTTCAAGGAGCGGATCAAATGCCAGTTTCCAGTGACAAGAGGAGGATGCTCGCCTGAGAGACCAACATGAGAGAAAATGACGGGATGCTGCAAGTCTCTTTCATGTTATACCCCGTACGACACTTCGAGACACACCTTGAAAGTATGAACACACCTGGATCGTAGGTGATGGAGAGAATCCGAGGTACTACCAAAGTATTGACAACAACCTATCTGTTTGCTGCTTTCTTTCTCTCCTTCTCTGCCTCTTTCTTTTTTTATTCTTTTATCTCTCGCTCTCGCTTGCTCTGTCCCCTTTCCCTAGAAACGATGAAGTGGCAGGTGTCACATTAGAAGGTGCCTGTGAATAACAGCCTGACATGGTCAGGTATTCCCCCGGCTACCTGCATATTCTTGCATGAGGGTAGGCTCGTACCCATGTGCCTATCTGGCTACCTATGGCGACGCATGGCGATTCTGTAGAGCAACAGTGTAAGGCTGTCCCTCCCCTAGCTCTGCCATTACGGCCCAACAAGTTAGCTAGTTCCTCGATCGCTACGCCTGGCACCGTGGCACCCCAGAAGTTATCTCTGGGGGCCCTAACACAGTGCTCGATGCTGACATCTACATCCCTCTTCATGTCTCGGGGTGGGATTATCGTCCTCGTTAAAGTGCTGGATCAGACATGCTTGGCACGTGTTCTGACACTATGGTGAAGAAAGACGATAGACAGGCGTTCACATACGCACACACACAACACATTCCGCGCCGTTGCAACATCCTCTCATCCCCTCCACGGGCCTAACTAGAAATGGAGGTGGTACGGTTACTAGTGGCCCCTATGGAATGTCAAAAGGTTTGGTAATACAGGCGCTATTTTCGGTGTCAACCGCGTGATCGTCGGCAGAGTCAAGGCACTGCTAATAATTATAACGCGGTGCGATAGTGGCAGCAGTAGCAGCGGCACCGTCTACCGGACGTCCCCCATCAAACAACATGTCGTATGCGGCCAGTCAAAGGTGACAGGTCGCTGGTGGCCAGTGCCTGGCGGCTGCACAAGATGCAGCTTCGAGCAAACTTGACAAGATTGCTTCGATCAACAGCGTTAGTCTTACTCCAAATACAAACGCAACGTGAGACACTCCCGGTAGGTGCAGGAACTGCTAGCAAACCGCAATACAACATATTCTATAATCAGAATAGGGTCGGCGCGATAAGGCGTAGGTGCTCAATGCGTCGGTGAGGGACATCATCAATTAGACATGGATGAAGGCGAAGCAGGTGGGTTGTAGAACAAGGACTCAAACCCCTATCCGAGAGTTCCATCGCGGGATCGTAGGATAAAAAAAGTTCTGAATCAAGCATTGGCTAGAATAGAACAGAGCAGAATTCACAGGGGATGAAGAGCTGTGGAGCCTCCATCGTCATTGTGACATGGGGAGAAGAGGGAGAAGATGACTTGTCCATTGAGAGTTGGCTCGGGCGGCATCATGACATATGTCGTTTGCCTGTACCTACTTCCAGCACGCGTCAGCCACAGGGGACAATCCTACCGTCCCCGAAATTCCCCGCTACAAGAGGAGGAGGTGAGCGGAATTATGATAGACTTTGCTAATCTAGTTGTGTTACAAAGCGAGCTGGGATAATTATCGCTTGTCCCAGTGTCTTGGAGTTACCACGGCCCCTAATATGGAGGTTGAATTATCAACCTGTTATGACGACTGGCTAATGCTAGGGAAATAGGTTGGGAACGTTTTGGGGAAGGGGAGTGCAGCGGCTCTATAGCTGAGGGCCGAGACACCGGCGAGTCGTGAAATGTACCTGCACGAGAACGTAGTTCTTTCAATAAACGCGTGCGATTATTTCGAGTCGTGTCATTGGCAAGTGACAGGCACAATGTGCATTCGTTCAATGACAAACACGGATTGCCGACGGTCTTGTTGCTTCTTCATGTTTGACCACCCCAAAATTTTACCCTAGTTTCCATTCGCCAGGTCGAGATCATGAAAGAAGTGGCGCAATGCATAATCACCTGGGCATCTCACTGATAGACGGACGGGCCATGCCTCGTCTGCCATTACTAAGGTGATATGCAGGCAATACGCGGCAGATCATTCTGGGGTCGTCCTACAGGAGTGGAGATCTGACCATGAGACAGACAAACCGGCGTGGTCTTCAACATATTCGTATCATGCAGGAGAAAGCTGCGTGCCCAGTCAGGTCCGGCATGCGGCACCAATTACCGGGCTCAGGAAGAAGAGCCGGGTAGTGCATCTCTCGACCCTAATGTGGCTGAAGTCCAGAGTCCTACAGTGCATTATAGTGATGCACAGAGGACATGACGAGCCGACGAACCATCATTCCCACTCCGCCTTGCGAGCTGACGCAAAACATTCAAGTCGCGCTACAGCTACGGAGCATGGGCTGACCAATAACCTGCGTATTCGTTGTCTAGGCACGAACGGGACCGATAAGCGAGCTGCACATCCAAGCAGCCATACCATAGTTGTCTAGTCTGATAGCCTGATTCGGGGTGGATATTTCTGAACTATTCCCCCACGCTCTGTGAGGTAAGTCCGAGAAAAAATGTTCTGGAAACGTAGTGGACCTGGCAGACGGTCCTGGCATTGATAGTTAGCAGTGTTTGTTTGGGTGGCTAGCCACATAACACAGAGCACAGGAAGCAAACGGGAATTTACTCAGGAGACACGACGGGTTCTTGCAGACCCCGCTGTCACCCTTCCAACGGAGGCTGCAGTTGTCCGGAACTTACACAACCAATGGCTTTAGATCATGTCTTCCAGTCGATATGTTAAAAGATAGGGGGACCTAGCCGCCGCACACGATGTCCGAGTGCGTCGTTTCGCACTGAGATGGTCGGGTCTAGTGGCGTACGCAGCAGAAGTGGACGGCGGGCGACCGGTTGTAATAATGGCTTGATTCAGAAACATAACGTCATGATGTAGGTTTGCTGGCAACATGGGCTGGCCTGGCCTGGCCGCCTGAGGACGCACTCTTCAGAATGTGCCACATATGACGGTGGCGGACGTCGCTAGTGATTGTCACACGCTTACACGCAAATCTGAAAGATAGACGAGGGGTAGCCTCGCGTTCCACAGATTCATATTTAGCTAGAGCGACTGAAAGTGGCGACTGACCTTTTCCTGATAAGGGCAACAGCAATAAAGGTTCGCCTATCCGAGTTTGACTGGCTGTGTATGTAAATGCCGACTATGGTGACCGGTGAATGCCGCCACATGCAGTCTATAGTACAGCAGCTTTGTCTCATTCGCTCTGGAAAGCAAGAGACTACCAGAAATAGACTCGATTATGCTTGGTTTCTTGGCTTAGACTTGGTTGCTGCTGAAGGACTGTGTCAATGCGGAAAAGGAGGGACCTTGCAGAACGGCTGCTTGAAGAAACTAAACGAATATGAAAATAGAGTGCATCGGACGCATTGATACTCGGGTATCCTAGAGTAATGATGCTGACTGGCGGAAGCTGAAAGCGACATAGCACCGCCGGAGGGTCATTCGCTTAATAGTTATAATCATAGGTGTAGCATCTCGACTGAAGTTCAAATATCAACATCATAACTAGTTGAAACGTGTGAAAGAGGCGAGACATGGGCTTATCATTCATCTACCCGAGTATCTGCATGCATGTTCCTCCTCGAGTGGTCGAGACCCTGCAAGTCAGAGAACAAGAGAAATGTTGTCGCAATCTACACGAACGTTAGAGTAGTAGTTATAGCTTCACATTGTAAAGTGCGGAATATCATGCTATCGGGATCCCAGATTGGTTATATCCTGGCCTTTTCTCTCGGTGGCGGAGAACTGTATATCTGAGGGACCAAGAAAACAAAAGACACAGAGATAAGTCTGCTATTGTTGACTCTTGGCTATGCTGGTCATAACTTGAGGGTTTGCAATCCAATGGATGATATAATAGCGATGTGGCCATCCCCAGGCAAAGGGAATCGTAAGGGTGCTGCCAATATTGCTAGTACCCCTAGGACACTTGACTGACTGCTGTCTTGTACCTAGTTCCAGGGCTTGTGCAAAATTGGTGTAGTATTCCACACAGTTGAAGTTGATAAAACTGGAAGGGCCCTGAACCCTAGCACAAGCAAGACGTTTACGATGACCGTCATTGCCAACATGTTGATGCATACCACCAATGCGAGGCCAGAGCAGAAACTGTACAAAGTAGGAGGTGTCCCGGATGTCGTGTAAAGTGTAAACTCGGTATGATTGTGGAGATCATAAATATGCGAGCATGGGGCGGTCGCTTCCAGTAACGCTCAGCATTTAATGTGCTCAATTGTCGAACAAATTATTTGAGTGTCATGTTGGTTAATTGAGCAACCGAAGTAACGTACCCGGGAAAAAAGCCCTGCATAGTACATCTGAACGGATTGGCGCCGGCCGGACTTGAGAATCGTCTCAATATAATGGGGTATGAATTAGAACATCCTTGTCTCGTCTCTACCACCTCGTGGCTCTATGTACACGTTTGAGACACGGCGATGGCGTCGTTGTTCACCGTATAGTGGTATACCAGGCGCTATACCTTGAATCCTCCCTGATGTGTGTGATTATAGCGCGCGAAACCGACAACCACCACTAATCCATGGCACTGACAATCCTTGTAAAAAGTGAAGGATATATCTATATGAGAACAGGTCCTCTTAGTACGAATAGAGCATATTCGGCGAACTCAAGGAAGCCGCCTGGATTCTTCGCTACCTCGTTCGGTTACGACAATTATCTTAGCCTCTGTCACGATGTCGGGAATAATCTTGGCGATACGAGTTGTTCCGTTGATAATCGCGGTCTCGCCGGCCCGCATTCCTATCCCCAACTCTACGTTTATCTTCCCTGGGACTCCGACTGCGGCTTCGCTCCCTTGTTTTCTGGTGACGTTCCGTCTCTCGATCATTCCGCGTCTCCGACTTGTGTCCCGCTCGGTGGCGTAAATCTTCCGAAGGTTGAGCATGCCGGTTTTCGTCTCTGCGTTGCCGCTGGTGCCTCCTACGCATTTCCTCCTCACCATAGACCATGCTATAGTGGTCATCGTCGCCACGATTCTCCTCATTTCTGTACTTGCGCCATTTCTCCAAATCTTGAACACCGCCCCAACCACCACGGCCACTATCCCTTCCCTTTCTTTTAGCATTCTCGCCGCCTCTCCAAACGTCAGCTAGTTTGCTCACGCTTTGACTAAAGTCTACGTGTATTCTTCGATCATCGATAAGAACACCTTGCATTTTGAAGTACGCAGCCTCGCAAGCACTCTTATCTTCAAACTCAATAAACGCGTACTGGAGGCTATCACCCGTTTTTTTGTCACGTATGACTTCGCAAGATAATATCTTCCCAAAACGGCTAAAAATGAGCTCGAGGTCGGCGTCAGCCGTAACGGGATTAAGCTTGCAAACAAACAAAATATTCTCGGGGGGTTTGACTTCGGCAAAAGGTAGATCACCCATCATTTCGAGGGTTAGAGCTTGTGCACGGGCCTCTCTCTCGCGACGCAGCTTCTCTGCGGCATCATGATCGATTTCTCGGTCCAGATCGGCGGCATCATCGTCGGCAATCCGCACAGTAGCAAGCTGGGCTTTGGAGGGCTGTGGTGATTGACTTGGTTCGCACAAACCATTAGGATCGGGGAAAGGGTCGTCGAGAACTATTGTATGTTTGATACGGATGTCCACTAGTGGATAGCCATTCTTGTCGGTGATGGCAGTGTCGATGGTCTCGAGAGCGTCAAACCCCTCAACAACCTTGCCAAAGATGGAAGCCTTGCCATCGAGGTAGTCCGTGTCCTCGCCTAAGGTAATGAGGAACTGGCTCGCAGCGAGGCGAACGTCTGGGTCAGAGAGGTGCGGCGTAGTAGCCATGGACACGGTTCCACGTTCGGTATGCTTCAGCTTGGGGTGAAAGGTGGCTGGAAAGTTCTTCTTCGAGGGACCATCTAGAAGTCCCCATATAGACGAACCACCATCGGACTCGGTCGAGTTGGGGCCGAGAGGGTCGCCAGTCTGGAACGAGAAGCCCTGCTGGATCGAGTGGACAGGCGAGAAGTTGTAATACTTGAGCTTGCAGAGTTTGAGGAAGCTATACATAGAGGAACATTACACGGTCAGCAGAGGAAATTACAAGGAGTGCCTTGTAGGCGAATCAGCGGAAGGAACAGCAGCAGGAAAGGGTATAGACATATATAGGTTAGGTATGGGACAACTTGCTTTTGGCACTCTTTGGGCGCATAGTTGACGAGCAGGTCAATGACGATATCACCCGCGCTGGTCTCGAGCAGGACCGACATGACGCTGGTGGCGCACAGACTTGCCAGACCCTCAGTCGTAGCTATGGCGGCCGCGGAGGAGAAGTAGAACGTCTTGACCGCCTAAGAAAGACGAATGCTGAGAGCTGGTTATAGTTAAATTGGCGGGTATCTGGTGTTAGGTGTTGTTGTTGCGGAAATCCATGTAGCTTTATCTAACCTCTTACTTACATACATTAGGTACATACATACATACATACATACATACATACATACATATGTACATACATACTACCCGCATGAGACTGCAGGTAGAGTGAGTGACCACCTAGTGGACCAGACGGGCTAGTGGACCACCTTTTCCCACCAAAAACCACCAACTTTAACAACAAATAATTAAATAAATAAAATAGCTACGAGGACGCCGGTATAGTAGATAAAAAGTAAACCATTAAAATAATATATGAAAAAATTAACAGACCCTCTGGACGCGTCTAGCGGGGTTTAAAAAATAAAAATAAAAATATAACATTTTATTATATAAAATATTAGTAAATCTGTTAATATAAAAAGAAATTATTAAAAATCAATATAACACCGTATACGGCTATAATTGAAATATGCTATAAAAAAAAATCTAAGAAATCTAATGCTATAGTTGAATTATTTTTCCGATTTTTTCTGGCTGCAATACTTTAGTAAGAACTTTTACCACTAAAATTTTTTAGTGTATATTTTTTATTTAGTAATTTCTTAACCAGAAAAAATCGGAAAAATAATTTAACTATAGCATTAGATTCCTTAGATTTTTCTCTATAGCATACTTTAATTATAACCGTATACGATATTGTATTAATTTTTAATAATTTCTTTTTATATTAATAGATTTACTAGTATTTTATATAGCAAAATATTATATTTTTATTTTTATTTTTTGAACCCCGCTAGACGCGTCCAAAGGGTCTGTCAATTTTTTTATATATTATTTCAGTTTTAGGCTCTTCAATTATAACGTGAAAAGATTTTTACCTATTTTATTGACTGAACTATCAACTGTTGAAGTTGGTGACTTTTGGTGGGAAAAGTGGTTCACTAGCCCGTCTGGTCCACTAGGTGGTCACTCACTCTATGCCCGTGGGGTCGCACATGTTTGCAGACTGTTTAATCCAATGTAACGATAAGACATGCTCGGATAATTGATTTATTAGGTGTAATAGGCTGTAACTGTGGTCCCGCTATCCCGCTTTTTTAGTAACAGAGCTGTTGGGGTGGTACCTATGTGGAACCTAGAGAACCCATAGGCCCAGATAAGAATTGCACCCATGTCCTTCGGGACACCACTAGTTTTGGTACAGAGCCGAAAATGGCCTGCAATAGAAGGGATGATACCCTGCTACCCAAGTTGGACCGGATAATAGTACGCAAGGTCTAATGTAGGTAGGTAGGTAGGGCTCGGTAGGTATTAAAATAAAAGATACATTTATAAATGCTAGTTACTTAGATCTGTCAAAGAAGAAAGTTCTAGATATTGTGCTTTTTTTTTTTTAAAGAGCAGCTAGATAGTATGCCTATGACGCCTTAACACCTTCTTTTGCGCGCCGCCTCGACCGATGAGAAGACGGCCTAGAGGTTACCTAAGACAAGCAGTGCCCGCCCAAGTGCCTAGCTAACAACGAAGAAATACGCCAATTTACGTGTCTACTGCCGTTTCCATCTAATATTAATGCTGACAGGTCGTTTGATACCCGTCGGTGGATTTCCCATTCCCCTTTTCCTGTTGTCGTCCGTCTATTTCGTTTCGATTTGTTACTTTTCGGGTTCTGAACCGACCACGGCTTATTTTCCGGACAGGTCCAGTCCTATCGAGCTAGCTAGTCTACGGCGGCAGAGCTTCGCCGCCTCCTCCCTCGCCGAAGCTCCTTCTCCGTTTCCAAAAGCCGGGTTTGCACCCACGTGCGCATCGCTCTGTCTTGTCGTACTGCCTCGCAGTTGAGCAGCTCTGTAAGTGCCCGTTTCATCTCCTCATTGACGTTGAATAATTTCTGCTCGCCAGCGGCTACCTCTCCGACGAGCCACTCATCCCGTACTGGCTGACCTTGATGTACACGGCTGCGGCTGGCCGTGCTCGTCGTCCATGTGGGTGACGTCATTTGTTGGTCTGGAGATAAAGTGAGACTACCCCTACCCAAGGGCGAGCGAGTGGGAGATACTGAGGGCGACGTTACGGCTGTCGAAACTGAAGAGGTTGTTGCTGCCATCGTCGTCGTCGTCGTCGTCGTCGTCGATGATGAAGGCAATGCCGGGGAGAGCTGATGTAGGCGCCGGCAGAGTTCTTCGTGTTGATCTCGCAATAACAGGTACTCTTGCACGGCCAAGTCGAGATTATGGGCTACAGCCGTCCACGCAGAACTATCCTCTAAATGTTGGTCCATAAGTCTTGGACCAAAATTGCGCGGGGATAGAACTTGCGCAGCTATGGAGGCGTGTGACAAGCTATGAAAAGTACATCGAATTGGTGATATAGTATACGCCAAAAGACCATTGGCTTCTTGTGTCAATCCATCTGGCGGTGTGTTGGGTGATTGATGGGCACTGGATGTTTGGATACTAGCACTGCTGGATGCTGGCGGGATAAGGTGTACCGACCTACATAGGTAGGTAGGTAGGTAGGTAGGTAGGTAGGTAATGCTTGCACCAGAGTTCCCACGTCAGGAAGACGACGTAATAGGGTAATATGGTATAATATGGGTTCGTCAAACTACCCGGACAGTCCCCGGTACTGTCCCCGGAGCATCTTCCAGGGGCGGGTTTGATAGCAAAAGGCTAATGAGTGGGGTTAAAGGTGGGTTAGGGATATGAATCTGCCGTTTCAAGAGCGGAACGTTGGTAGAAATGTCGATCTGACGATCGTAATCGCGGGATTATTTCATTGACACATTTATTTGTAGGGTAGTCGAGAAGCAATGCTATCTGGCATAACGCTTCTATTTATCAATCGAGAAGGAGTAAGGAGTCTTGAGCTGAATTCGGGCTCCGTATTGCGTCTACTACCTAGGTATATAACCTACGCTACTCAACACTAATAGCATCTAGACTGAACGTTGAATGCTCAGCTGTAAATCTCGCTTCCTTCTACCTCTACAGTATGTATATCACAGTGCTGGACCTAATAAGGTACGGATGATATCTGGCTGCACTGATTGGCGGGCTACCTATGTAGGTAACCTGCAATGCAAGGCCTCCGGATTATCGTAGGCTGAGTTGTGCTGATGGATTACCCGCCCCTATCTAGACAATATTGGAGTGCTGTACTGGTATGCGTAAGTGGTCTGGCCATACCTGGCTGCGTTCGATAGCTAACGCCACTAACGATCAGAGAAACCCATGTGGGTGTGTGGAGCTGTCGCTTTACACATGTAGATACCTCCTACTATGTACATGTGTAGGTGGTAGTAGATAGAACTACATGTACACTAGGTAAGAGGTAGGTACCTCTTACTTGCCCTTAGGCAGTACTGTAGGCAGGTATGGCCTACCCTATGTATATAGAGTACCTAAGTCACAGTGCTAGGACACTAGATCCCTCCAACACCTCTACAACAACAATACACAACAGGATGACCATTCCATGACAAGTACTGCCCGAGCATATTAAACTACCTCCTATGCGTATGTAGATAGAAAACCAATGCTCTTCAGCTTTGCCGCCGATAAGTAAGTATGGAGAAGATGACCAACGTTGTACATATATACCTACCACATATGTGCTTTCTGCTTCGTATCCACTTAGTACAAAGCCTTGGCTAAAATAATTACTACGCTTTAGTCGAAGATCTATACTAGTTATAAATATTGCTTGTTTATTTTTAAAGTATAAGCTACTTTTTATTATTTATATACCTACTTATATAAATAATAGTGTAAAGTATTTATACTTTAAAGCTTATGCTTAAAGTATTTTTATTTAATAGCTAAAACTATAACTATTTTTTTTTTTAAATAATTATTATAATTATTAATTATTAACGTTTTAGTATTTTTAATTAAATTAGCTTAAAAACGTTATTTTTGCTTTTTTTTTACTAAATTTATTAAATTTGCTTTTTTTTAATTATTTTGCTGCAATAACTATTTAGCTATTTTTTATAGCTTTTTATAATTTTTTTTTAATATTATTTTATTTACGTATTAAAAACTTTTTATTAAATAACTATTATTATTATAAGCTAAATATAAATTATTTTTATTATATTTATTAAAAAGTTATATTTTTTTTAAGCT
>MU380491.1:0-27261 GCA_022495085.1 Xylaria sp. FL1042
TAAATAAAATAAATAAAATAAATAAAATAAATAAAATAAATAAAATAAATAAAATAAATAAAATAAATAAAATAAATAAAATAAATTAGCTTATAGCTAATAGCTTTTTATATAACTTATATAATAAGTGTATATAAGTTATTATAGCCTAGGTTAACTATTATATAAGTGCTTAGCACTTGTAGAGACCGTTAGCCCTGTTATAATGCTTAGCCTAGCCTGTAAAAAACCTCTGGCCTCTCTTGCGTGCCCACCCCCGAAGGCCGGTGGCGTACGCCTAGATATATCACAAGGGCCTCCATTAGGTGTGCTTAAAACAGCGTTTAACACAGCCCAAGCATTATTTTAACTAATTAGCAAATAACTTAACTAACCAAGCTAAAATAACGATTTTATATTTATTTGCTAATTTAATTACAAGTCTTTTATTTTATTTTAACTAATTAATAAATAATTTAAGTAATTCTTTTATTTTTTTAAAAAAATTTATAAGGGGTTTTTAATAAGAAAAGGTTAGTTGCAGGCTTGCAGTTATTAATTAAAGGTTATAACCCTTACTTTCACCCACTTATATTTTAAACCCTTGGCCACTTTTACACCTAATTAATTAGGCCAAGTCAATCACAAAAACTAGCCCTATTAGTTAAACAAGCCGAAATTTAAGATTAAAGGCAATTGTTTAGCTTGTTTTGGCTGTGCTAAACGCTGGCTTAGAAAAGAGATTACTCACTATATCATCGGTATACATATAGCCGGTTGAATATCAGGTATTATTTCCTCAATGCTGTGCGACCGTTGTAATAGCTAATACGATAAAGTGGTACCGTTTCATCCCCTATGCCGTCATCCATTTACTACCTATGCCTTCATAGCTTATAATCTCATGTGAAGATATACACAGTAGCTAAACTACTACGTCATAACTGATATAGCATGGAAGCCTTTTAATCTAAGTATATAAGAAGCTCTAAGAGCTTCGATAAGCCTGTAAGGAATATTATGCGTGCCTTGTACTTCGTACGTCCAAAAGTTGCCTTGAGGGTAAAAGAGCATATGAAACTTGACTAGTTACCCATAGCGAGACTTAAAGAACAACTTGCACGTCAGCATCTTGCCTCGCTGACCACATCGTAGGATCTATCGCATAGTCCTACCGACCGCGCCCCCCAACGGACTCCATCAAAGACGTGTGTACTGCCGACCAAACCGCTTTGCCAAGCTGATATTAAGGCGCCGATCACGTAGCAACATTACAGATAGGCTCCATTAAAACACTTCCTTATATGGCAAGTTTGGCATTGGGCTTTGTTTGTGCTCTCCAGGCTAGCCTATAAGTTGGATGTAGGATTGGCTTAGTAGTCTACAGTAGTAGCCCATTCAAGTTTTAAATTGCCGATAAATCCCATCGTCGTCCGTGAATAGCGCATCGCATTGCATACCAATTTTGGCATGATTGGACAGCCTCGTCAGTGGAGAGGCGATCATATATGGGGCGTATGCAAAGATCTATTGAAGAATTACTAGGATGGTGAGGGATAGGAGAGCGGAAGCTAATGATGCAAGTAATACTATCTACCCGTCTCTGCGGAGACCTCGCCTATTTTTATTACCCCAAAGTCGTAGAGGGATCAGCGACAGCGTCCAGTTAGCTTGGCTAATAAGACGAGTGGTTACACTTGCCAAGGTCTCTAGAAGCTACCGCTGATTCCTATCCCTTTGAGTGGCAACTCAGCTGCAAAATGCCAAGCCTAGAGATGCACCAATCAACCTGTGGAAAACAGGGGCAATGCAGGGTAGGTATCCAATGATATTTAGGCTTGGCATTTTGCAGTTGAGTTGGCACTCAAAAGGATAATACGACTTTGTAGCTTCTATTGCATCTCCAGCCGTTCAACGGTGACAGCCCAAACTCACACCCCCATCCACAATCATGCTAGATCCAGTGACATAGCTTGACTTCGGACTACAGAGAAACAGAATCATTTCAGCGATCTCTTGGGGTAATGCCAGCCGACCCATAGGAACTTGCTGTCTCATTGCTTCCTCCCAGCCAGGGAACATTTGGCTCGCCTTTTCAATCATTGGAGTTGCTGTCCAGGCGGGACACACACAGTTTACCCGGATGCCATCATTAACTAAATCAAGAGCTGTTGCAACGTCAGTCAATGCTAGCTGGGCAAAGATAATCAAACCTACCTGCAGTCTTACTTATGCCGAGCACGCCGTGTTTCGCAGTATTGTACTGTACCATATTTGGCAGTGCGATCACAGAAGCTATAGAACCGATGTTTACGATAGATCCACGAGTGGTACCCTTCTCAGGCAGTGAAACGTCATAGGGCACGGGCTCCTGAGACTTCATAGCTGCTGCGACAATGTTTGTGACGAGAAAGGTCCCGAAACAATTCACATTTTGGACATGTTTGAAGTCGTCGAAATCTGTAGCTGAGACTGGATTGAAAGTTGTGGCAGCGATCTTCGCGTATCGCGCGCGCCGTTAGCTTTGAGTAGAATGCATCGTGCATGATGTAAGATACTGGGCGTACTCACACCAGCCGAGTGAACACAATAATCAATGCGTCTGTACTGGTCCACCATCCGCGCGACGGCAGCCTTCACGTCTGCTTCGATCGTGACATCAAGCTGGATCGCCTCGACCGAAAACTCAGCATGGGTTGCGACGGAACGAGCCTCCTCGGCTGTCTTCTGAGCTGCCTGCAAGTCGATATCGGTCACGACGATTGCCCGAGCACCAGCTTTTGCAAGGCTATGTGCACATGCCTTTCCAATTCCGTTCCCTTTATGTGTTAGTCATCTGAGGTGTCTCTCAATAGTAAAGACGAAAGATACCTCCACCTGTGATAAAAGCATTGCGAGTGATGTCCATGTTGTTTGTGGTATTTGATTTCTATTGTTATCTTGGCATACAGGTCGGTTCAGGACTCTATTCTTCGATCCTTTCCACGCGGGGAGGGGGCAGGATTTCATAATAAAGCTTCATAACAGACTGAAAGCTTGCTATTGGCGTAGTGGCTGGGGGTAGCATAGATAGCTGGGTTTACTCGTTTCACTTTAGAAGGCCGTGTGGCAGATGATTACCAATACGACGGTGAGATGCGACAGCTGAACTGCGATGATACCCCAAGCGACAGGAATCCTCTATGGCAGCAAATATTACAGGGGAAACGTCATATCATGTCCATCTACTCTTTTTTGTCCGCACATGAGCGTTCTGCCAACATTTAGATATTAAGCTCATGGACCGCTTTAGAGCCTTTTCAACCCTCTAAGAAAATGGCTTTTCCCGGCATCTTCGTCAACAGGCTCTGTAAAGCAGTTGAGTCGCCTGCGCAAGTCTATAGAAGCTTCTGCCTCCCATCTCAACTATGTCTGAGCTCGATTGGAACTCCTTGACACCTTCAGAGCAACAGGCGCTTCTCGATGGTCCCGCTTTGAAGCCGCCTACAGGCACCGTATCCAATTTCGAGAACCCACCAAATGGCAATGTGGTATCTTACGCTGCTATTGGTCTCTGTCTCACTCTGTCCACCGTATTTCTCTCCCTTAGGGCCTACGCGACCTTCACCTACTTTAAAAAACCATATCTGAGTGATTGTGAGCAAATGCCTACTACCCTTTTCATCGATTAGGTCAGCCTTGACTAATCCTTGAACTCCTCAGATGTGATGACTGTAGCCTACGTGAGTTGTTTCTCGACAAATATTCAAGATGCCTATGCAACTCATTCTCATGTCACTATTTAGTTCGCTTATGCCGCATTTCTTAGTCTTCTCCTGACAGAGTGCCGTTATCAAGGTTACTTAGTTCATGAGTGGAATATTCGGCTTAGGGACTTACCTCACATGCTCTACGTAAGTGCCTCATCCTCTTTTCCTGACCGCTAGACTAACCATGCCAGTACTACTTAATAGGAACCTGCCTCTTTCTCGTCGCCATTGCCTTTGTCAAAGCAGCCATTTTGCTGGAGTGGCTCCGAATATTTGTTCCCAAGGGGAGTCGCAACAGTATCTTCTGGATCTCACAAACCCTCCTGTGTGTCAACATTCTCAGCAACGTGTCTGGACTATTCGTAATCAATCTTACTTGTATTCCCCATGAGAAGATCTGGAACAGACTGATGGTGCCTGGACACTGTATTCAAGGTCATGCGTTTGACATCACCTCCGCTGCGATTAATCTCGGTATTGATTTGATGATTCTGCTCCTTCCTCAAAGAGTTATTTGGACCCTCAAGATATCCACTACGAAAAGAATAGGAGTCGCCGCTGTCTTCACGGTTGGTCTACTGTATGTTGCCCTCGGAGTCTTCACATTAACTAGTCGAGCTGACAGTCCCTGATCGGATATAGCGGATGTATTGCCGCTATTTTCCGGCTCATCTCGGCGATCCAATACGCTTCTTCTCCAGACATCACATATACCTTCTCTGCCCTCGGCCTCTGGGCCGTCGCAGAGAGCACATGTGGGATCCTGGTTTTCTCTGTACCCACAGTCCCAAAAGCTTTCACCAGTCTAGCAAAGCTCAAATCAGTCAAGTCGGCTCAGAGCTGGAGCTGGGGCAGCAGGTCACGCATTGATGGGCAGCCTTTTCCCCCAAGATCTTTTGGGAAGAAACGACCGAAGCCGAGGGTATACGAGGAGCTAGATGACAGCCAGCTGGTAACAATGGACACCCTTGCTCCAGGAGCATGCTTATCTCGGCCGCATACATCTATACATGTGCCTATTCAAGAAGAAGACACCCAAGCATCTATTCTTCGAACGACGCAGATTAGTACAAGATCGGAACATGTCGACGAGATTGAAAATGCAAATGATTATTTGAACCGCCAGCATCCATGGGGCATTCACCCCAATTAACGCACCACACCTTGGCCGCTAAAGATATGTATGGATAATACAGATGGACAATGGAGATTGATAGCCGGGCTAGTTGCACTGATCTTTATACGGGACACAACCAGTAGTGTGAAATAGGCTTAGACGAATGTAACCTGTATCGGGCACGGCAAACAAAACTATTATTGACCACAAATATTAACATTGATATTTCCGTATGACAGCGAGGGGCCAACACATGGTTCAAACTGGTCGTGGTTCCCGAAAAAGAGAGACGCATGTTGTAGAGATAGAAAGTCAAAGCCCCGAGCGTTGAAACCTCATCTTCTCCTAAATTATCGAGCGGCGGCGGCGTAGGATTGGGTGTTTCGTAAGGACCCTGAAACTGAAAACCTACGGTAACCTATAACCCTAAACTGCTAGTAGTTAATTCGGAGGGTTGAAAATCCTGGCCCAGACCTTTCTCATAGTAATAATGTGTATAGCAAGGTATTACTTCCGAGACTTTTTATATTACACCCTCCAGGAGT
Source organism: Xylaria sp. FL1042 (assembly GCA_022495085.1). Lineage (NCBI taxonomy): Eukaryota > Fungi > Ascomycota > Sordariomycetes > Xylariales > Xylariaceae > Xylaria > Xylaria sp. FL1042. The sequence continues at coordinate 5,391 of MU380491.1, forward strand.
GCTGATGCTAAACGAGAGGCACAAGCAGGGCCTCCAGTTCCGCAATATCGCCAGTGATTTTACGGGTTGCCATTTTAAAACAGATGATACAGCGAACACTCTCTCCACACTATCCCTCTAGCTAATTGCCGAGATGACCTACATGTTCCTCATCTTCGCCATGCCGGCTGTTCCTCAAGGATTCGGAAACGCGTAGTGGTTGGATACGTAGTAAACCGAAGAGACCATATAGGACCTAGTCTCAGACAGGGGTCTCAGCCGCCCACGGATGCCACCCTAAGAGTGATGCAGCAGGCTCCAGAAAGGCGTACAGCAAGATCGAGGAACCTTGATTCGAATGCTTCGTCCAAGAGGGTGGTATTAAGACACTGTAGGGTTTAAAGTCGGGTTCCGTGAAAGCCCATGGTGCTCTTGAGCCCAAGACGTAGTTTTTCCTTGAAACTGTTTAGGATACGGATATAAAGCATCAGTGCAAAGATGAGTGCATACTGTAATGTGTGCATGGACCATCTAAGTTATGTCTGCCTTGGCAGTTAGTTAGAGGTTCGAGTCAATGGAGGATCTGATACTGTCGCAAGAAAGCGATCGTGTGCTCTCATGAGTCTGGAGCTTCGCTGGGCTAATCAAACCAGATTGAACCTCGGGTGAATGAGCAGACACAAAGCGACACCGTTGAGCAAAATAATACTCAGCTGGTTGGTCAGTGATTTCCCTATTATGGTACATGATCTCCTATCAGCCCTTGTATATTTCGGCTCTCTGCATAATGTACTCTCATCACCCGACGTTGCACTACGTATTCTACGCATCAAGTGAAGACCGGGTGAGAAGCACCATGCGATATGCCGGATGGGCTGGTATGATCCACTTACAGGTGGCGCAGCCATTGCAGAGAAGGAGTTGGAGGGGGTTGGACATTTAGGGTTGCCGTCGCAACAAAGGAATTCCGGCGGATTGGATTGGTTCAATTCCCGTAATCATCATTGCAGTAGAAAATTTAAAGCGGACGATGTTGGTGCGGTTCTTGAGGGTCCCTGTCACAACAAAGAAACCGTAGCGAATAGCATTGATTCAATTTCCTGTGGTTACCGTCGTAGAGAAGGAATTGGACCTCTATGTATCTGTGCACATTATTATCGGGTACTTTATGATAGATCACGACATATGCTTCTTGAGGTAGGTGGTATTAAATCGTATTCTTCTGTTGCTTTCCCCGGATTTGTGCCTGTGTAACCACTCATTAATATAACGGTTGTTGGCCTTTGATGACCTAAGTTGATGTTCGTTGCTACGCTAACGCTTCAACGTCTTTGAAATCATTTGAGGCTCTACCTATAATATTACAGTTAACTCATTAGCCCTGTAAGATTGGCAGCGTGAGTATTAGAGGAATCGATGACTCGGGATAATAACAGTTACTTAAGTAGCCGTGGCCCTTCTTTCAAGAGATCCCGGATAGCTTACTGAGAACCTTCAATCTAGCACTACCAAGTTGCTGTTATCAAAATATAAAAAATCATCATTGGTGTTAAACTGTGTCAATTAGTAACTAAGATGTCTGCTCGTAGAAAGCTCGAGTCTGATAACGATCCAGTGTGCATTGTCGGGATTTGTATGTTTTGTTGTTCAGCAGGCGATCGCGGTTAGATTCAGACAGTGCTAACTTCCATGAGACAGCTTGTCACTTGCCTGGCGGGGTGAAATCTCCTGCAGCTATGTGGCAGTTCCTTATGGGGAAGCACTCTGCTCAGAACGACGTCCCCCAAGAACGTTACAACGTCAAGGGCTTCTACACCAAGCAGGGCGGTAAGACGGGTGTCATGAATGTTGACGGAGGGTATTTCTTACAGGAAGATGTTCGTCAATTCGATAATGAATTCTTTAGGATCAACAGCTTTGAAGCCACCTGCGGTAAGCTGAGAAGTGCCAGACCACCTGACGATGGTTGTAAGCCACAGCACGCTGACTCTGAGTAGTATGTTCTACAAATCCTTTCCTGGCCCTCAATGTCTCAATGCCTAGCTACTTGCTAAGATCATTGGAATCCAGATGGACCCTCAGCAGCGCAAGCTCCTTGAGGTCATCTTTGAGTGCCTTGAAAACTCGGGCACATCTCTAAACAAGATCTCGGGGTCTAACACTGCAGTATATGTTGGAAACTTCACCCAGGATCACATGCTTATGCAATTTAGAGATCCTGATGACCTGCGCCGCTACCATGGCATTGGGAGCGGCTTAACAATGCTAGCAAACCGAGTGAGCCACGTGTTTAACTTACATGGCCCAAGGTACGTTGTCTTTCCGCCTCCCCCCTAAGTGAACGTTTGTCAAGCAGACGCAAAGTAACCATGATAAAAATGTTTCAGCCTCACTTTGGACACCGCATGCTCGTCTTCAATCTATTGTCTGCACCTAGCGGTCGCTGCTCTCAAGGCGAACGAATGCGACGGGGCTCTGGTTGCTGCTTCTAACCTGATCATGAGCCCTTCAGCACACATTGCAGCTTCAAAATCTGGCTTCTTGTCTCCAACCTCTACGTGCCATACATTCGACATATCTGCAGACGGATATGGCCGAGCGGAAGCCGTCAACGCGATTTACCTGAAAAGGCTCTCATCCGCTATTGAAAACCATGACACGATCTACGCAGTAATTCGTGGAACAGCGACCAACTCGTAAGCCTATAAAAGCACTCACTGCCGACAGAAAGCAAGAAGCTGACACGCCTACATAGCAATGGGCACACCCCTGGAGTGGTCTATCCGAGCTCCGAATTCCAGGAAGCCGTAGTTCGCAAGGCTTATCGGGATGCAAATCTAGACTTTTGCCATACTGACTATGTCGAATGTCATGGAACGGGAACAGAACTTGGGGATAATGTGGAGCTTGCAGGTCTTTCGAGTTGCTTTTCTTCTAGTCGCGATAATAGCTCCCTAAAAATCGGAGGTGTAAGTTATCTATGTCTTTTACTTCGACTCACTCCGGAGTCGCATAAAGCCAATTGAAAAAGGCCCACTAACATCGTACTGAACCTGGAATGGCAGTCGAAACCTAATTTTGGGCACAGTGAGGCAGCGAGCAGTCTGACATCGCTCATCAAGATCTGTCTAGCCTTCCAACGGGGAATACTCCCACCAACACGGGGCGTCGAGAATATCAACCCAAAATGTCAGTCTTTTATTCCTCTACAGATCTTATTGCTTCTATGACTAACTAAAATCGTTATCAAAGTGCAATTGGAGCTTCGCAAGATGGAAGTCGTTACAGAAGCCCAGATATGGCCGAGTGAGCTACAGAGGGCCAGTATCTGCACATCGGGATACGGTGGCGCCAACGCCCACGCGATTCTCGATTCATTCAGACGATATACTAGCGGAGCTGTCACAGAAGTCTATCCTAAGAGCTCTAATACTGCGGGACTATGGCTTGTGTTAGCCGTCTCGGCTGCATCTGCAACTTCTCTTGAAGCCCGTGTAGATAGAGTACTTCAAGTCGTTAGGTCTTGTAACTACGAACTACTCCAAAGCTTGGTTTACACTCTTGGGGAGCGACTCTCGCACTTTCCCCTTAGAAAATCAATTCTGATCAACTGTTGCGAGGCGCAACCGGATAAAGATGTTGAGCTCGAAATTATCACCAGTCCCGGCAGCGGCACGTCAGATTCGAAGCAGTTTGCTTTCGTGTTCACGGGCCAAGGAGCGCAATATCCAGGAATGGGAAAAGAACTCCTAGACAGAGATCCTATCTTCTTATCCACGATTCGCAAACTTGATGAGGTCCTCCAGAGCTTACCTTCGCCTTACACCCCTGACTGGAAACTCGAAGATGGCCTTCGGGGAAATCATCCTGTGAGCTACATCAACGACGTCACTAGAAGCCAACCTCTTTGTACCGCAGTACAAATCGCATTGGTCAATGTTCTGCGTTCCTGGGGCGTGAAACCTTCCGCTAATGTTGGCCACTCGTCAGGAGAAATAGCTGCGGCATATGCGTCGGATCTTATCAGGTGAGTTTCGCACTCTTAAAAAACTACGACTACTTACCTTGCCTTTCGGCCAAGTTCTAATTCGGGAATGCTTTCTCAGCTATTCTCAAGCAATTATAGCAGCCTATTTCCGTGGCTATGCAGTGGCACGCGGTCCGGCTTGTGGCGCGATGCTTGCCTGTGGGCTTGCGGCTGTGGCAGCCGAAGAGCTCGTGCACAAGCTCGGAATAACAGAGAAGATCACCATTGCTTGTTTTAATGCGCCTTCTAGTGTAACAATTAGCGGATCCCGTGAAGCCGTGGAGTTGATTCACTCGGAATTACAACAACGTAAAGTCTTCTGTCGGCTTCTCCAGACAGGCGGACGAGCGTATCATTCTTTCATGATGAAGGCAATCGGCGATAGCTACGAGGAGCTAATCAAACCCTATTTCTCCAACGAAATTCACACGCTGGAGTCTTGTGCAACGATGTACTCCTCTGTCCATTGTGCTGACAACGCCCCTTCGACTCTTGACAGGGGTGTGAACATGGCGAGGTATTGGAAGGACAATCTTGAAAAGCCTGTCCAGTTTGACGGCGCTTTCAGGAATTTGATCAAGTCCGATGACTTTCACATCATTGAAGTTGGACCTCATCCGGCGCTGAAAGGCCCCATTAACCAAATATACACCGAGGCAAAACAGAATACGGAGCCCCAGACAATAGTGTATTCCGTATCCCTGGTTCGAGGAAAGGAATCGCATACATGCATGCAAAAGTTAGCAGGAAAACTTTTTGTGCATGGCTACGACCTGTGCTGGCAGGCCATCAACCATATCCCCGAACAGAACCGGACTTTATTTCAAGATTTGCCTCCCTATCCCTGGGACTACTCGAATGGGCTGAAATGGTTCGAACCCCGATCGAGTGTGGAGTTACGTAACCGTCCTTATCCCCGCCACGAACTCCTCGGCGTGGAACAGTTGACGGGAGATGGGAGCGGCTGGGGCTGGCGAAACGTTCTTCACGTCGACGAGGTGCCATGGATCTGCGACCACAGAATTGGAAAGCAAGTGATTTTCCCCGCTGCCGGGTATCTTGCTATGATTGTGGAAGCCGCGACGAGAATCTTCTCGACTGGCGAGAGAGCGGCGATGGAACCTACGTCGTTCGAATTTCAAAATGTCAACATCAACTCAGCAATGGTGTTGCCGGAGCATGAGGATCTGCAAACCGCTCCCCTGGAGCTACATACTACTATGGCGGCTCGGAAGCTATCAGCTAAAACCATGTCAGCCAGCATCTATGACTTCAGCATTTCAACATGGACGAAAGGCCAGAGTGTCCTACATTGTGTTGGAAGTGTTCAGGTATCAAGCGTTTCAATTAAGAACACCGTCAATAGCACTTATTCTGGTCTTGAAGCCAAATGGACCGTGGAAAAATGGCACCAGAGGTTTAACGAAGAGGGGATTCACTTTGGACCTTATTTTCAGTCGCTTAAAAGCGTTCAAGGTGACAAAAATCATATTAACAGCCGCGTCAAATGCACCACCCATATCCAGCCCCCTGAAACACAGCTCCATGATGCTCGGTACGCCGTGCATCCCGTGACAATCGATGCATGCCTACAAGCCTCTCTTATCAGTGCGAGCTGCGGGGATCCGGAGCGATTCCGGTGTCTTGTCCCCGTGTCCCTCTCGCAATGCCGCATCCAGAAACCAAGTCTTGCGGACAGCAATAATTATGGAACTATTTACGCTCAAACGCAGAAGACTGGCTTCTCATCTTTCAGGGCTGATTGTACCCTTGAAGATACCCAAGGGTTAACTGTGGTTGCGATGGAAGGCATCAAACTAACGAGGTTTCTAGGGCAAGATGCTCAGGATGAGAGTGTTGGATTGCTCTTGCAACGCAACCCCGTGATGCGCATACGATGGAAACCGGACATCATGAGGCTTACACCAGACGCCGTACCATACCTGGAAGGCTACATCGAAAGCTTGTTGAGGCACCACGCTCCATTTACTACTGAACAGGAAGCATCGTTGACGATAGGAGCTTTGCTTGACCTTGCAGGTCATAAGAACCCTCGAATGCGAGTGGTTCATATTGGGGAGGATAGCCATCAGCCCCTTGCTGACTGGTTGGATCTATTGGGTCAAGGAACTGCGTTTCCGCGAATCAAGTCATGCCACTCATACCTACCTAACAGTCATGCCCAGGTCGCCGCCGATATTCTGAAGGGAGATGGTTTCGATACTTTGATTCATGATGTGAGAACTGACGTCTTGTGCCATTATGGGAGTTTTACTGACTGATTTGCCCCCTTGTTCTTCGTGATGTAGGATTATTCTTTACAAAACTTATGGGACTACGCTCCAAGCCACCTGGTCTCTCTTGTCGGCAAAAACGGACTTGTCATCACTCGTAACTCGAAGGCAGCCATCACTCAGCTATCAGCTGCCGGCTTCTCAGCCATGGTTATCAGAAACGAGGTGCTTTTAGCTGTCCGGAAAGCCGAGCGAACAAGCTTGAATGGACGAGTAGTTATCCTCTCGGTGCGCTCACATGTTAACCAGACGTTTGCTGATCACCGATCTAACATCTCAATTCGTCGCAGCAGGGCCAGGGACTCAGTCCTTGTTTACAAGAATTCCTGGAAAGCTTGACAGAAGCTCTGCTGGCTTGTGGGGCCAGCACGGTTGAAGCTACCACTCTTGATCAGCTCCCAAGCACGGATTTATCCGAAACTACACTGTGTATATCGATCCTAGAAATGGAAGTGCCATTCCTTGCTACTCTGAATCAGAAAGACTTGGACTTGCTGCACAGATTGATCGACACGTTTCACAACATCATCTGGCTCACCGGGGCCAATATGCTCGGTGTTCCAAAGCCTGACTTAACACTGGTATACGGTCTTTTTCGAGCTCTGCGAATTGAACAACCGTCATTGCGACTAGGCACCATAGATATCGGGTGGCACAATGCCATCTCTTCCCATATGCCAAACTTCTACAGCGAGCTCATTTTCGCCCTGGAAAGCTTCGCCGATGATGACGACAATGAATTTGTACTCTTGAATGGCCTCATCCAAGTTAGTCGTTTCGAGTCTGATGGCAACGTCAACTCGATCTTCCGTCGCCGCACGGCGCGAGAAACCGAGAAGCATGAATTGATGTCGCTTTCAGACACAGGAGTTTCTATGTTATGTATCGGTAACGTCGGGTCCACCGACTCGATCTACTTTCAACAAGTATGCGAGCCACCCACTCAGCCCCCATACGGTCATGTGGACGTACAGGTCAAAGCGGTCAGCTTGAATGCCAAAGACATCTATGCTATGAGCGGCCGTGTGGAAACTCGGTCAGGCACATCTGCGCTTGACTTCAGCGGGGTCATTACAGATGTTGGGCCTGGTGTAAGTGATTTACAAGCTGGAGACCGAGTCGTCGTATTCAAGCCGAATAAGTTCTCGACAACTGAGCGTGTTCCCGCCTGGACGGTTCACAGTGAGTATCGATATTCACCAATTCATTCAATTGACACCAATGATGTCACATCTTTCATGTCCATTGCCCCTATTTAACGCTACCCCCAATTATTGATAGCCATGTCGTGGAAGATGCAACGGTTGCTAACCTATGGCTCTATGTAGAGCTTCTTCCTGGTGAAGAGTTTGCGGAGGTGGCGACCCTGCCGACGGTTTACAGCTCTGCGCTGTACGCGGTTCGTGAACGTGGCCAACTACGCGCTGGCGAGTCTATCCTCATCCACTCGGGAGCTGGTGCTTTCGGTGCCGCAGCGATCACCCTCGCGCAACGTATCGGGGCAGTTGTTTATACCACCACCGGCTCAGAGGCTAGGAGGCAATTCCTGATTGAGCACTTGGGTGTCCCTACCACGCGTATCTTCAATTCAAGAGACGACTCTTTCGTCGCCGCCATACAAAGCGTGACGAAGGGACGCGGGGTAGATGTAGTCGTCAATTCGCTCACAGGAGAACTTATGCATGCAAGCTGGCGCTGTGTAGCTCCGTTTGGTCGCTTCGTGGAAGTAGGGAAACGCGAGATTGTCGATGACGGGAGGCTAGACATGCATATCTTCAGTCGCAGCACAACGTTCACAGCCTTTGACCTGTCGGAGATGTTTTACCAGGAGAGTGATCAGCACGAGATTGTGTTGGCTAGGTATGTTACCCTTAGGGTCTATAGTCATTTTCTTTCCTATCCTTAGCTAACAGTTATCCCTCTCTTTTCTGTGCAGCTTAGTACGCGACGTTCTCAGTATGTACCGGTCAGGGGAAATTCGACCGGTACCTATCAGGACGTTCGATTTATCGGAGATAGCGAACGCATACCGCTACTTCTCCTCGAAAGATCGCGTTGGTAAGGTAGTAGTCACCTTGACCGACACTAAGAGTTTCATCCCGGTAAGTTCAACGTGCAAGATACTTGTGGCCTAATATGGTATGACGCGATAGCCGGTGTTGACGCCCTAGCCCACAGGTTGCCCCAGCAAGGTACCAGACGCTTCTTACGAGCAGAAAAGTCTACCTCATGGTTGGAGCTTTGGGAGGCCTAGGACGAAGCCTAGCACACTGGATGCTGTGCAGAGGGGCCCGCAAGTTTGTTTTTCTGCAGAGGTCTGGTTGCGACAAGCCAGGTACACAGGACTTTGTGAACCAGCTCCGACAAAGCGGCGCGAAAGTGATAGTCATCAAGGGTGATGTATCCGTTTCTAATGACGTCGCAAACAGCGTTGCAGCTTGCGAGACTCTGGGAGGTCCTTTAGGGGGCGTCGTCCAGATGGCCATGGGTCTACATGAGAATATCTTCGACCGCATGACCCATTCCGGTTGGCACACCAGTGTGAAGCCAAAATGGTCAGGGACGTGGAATATCCATCATGCCATCGATGGCCACGACGAGGCCCTTGATTTCTTCTTGATGACATCCTCGATGAACGGATCCGTTGGGACACCGACAGAAAGCAATTACTGTGCAGCGAATGCCTTCCTCGATGCCTTCGCCTTCTACCGGCGAAGTCTGGGCAAACCGGCAACGTCTTTAGCCCTGGGCTTGATTTCCGACGCTGGCTACATCCATGAAAACCCCGGGATCGAAGCATTGCACTTACGCCGGGGGGCCCAGCCACTCTCGGAGAATGATTTTCTCGTCCTTGCCGATCTCGCGATCGGGGGATACAAGGATGGCAGCACCACTGCCATTGCGCCGCCTCATATCCTCACGGGTCTTGAAACCACGGGCATCCGTAGACTCCTCGAACAAGGCTTCGAGGTCACCAATGCTGTTTTTGAAGATCCTCGCTTCTCGTTCCTAGCGGCGTCGCTCGAGGCTAATCAGGCTATCAAGGAGGTGAACTTGGAGAGTGGCTTAGGCATCGACGCCGTGGTGAACAGTGTTCCGTGGCTGAGAAGTCTGCCAATCGGAGCGGCCAGGATCCTCAGTGCTGAGGACGGCGCCTCATCCCTGAAAGACTCAATACTGCGAGTGCTACGGCGGAGGTTCTCGCACCTACTACTAACGCCGATAGACCAGATCGACGACAGGAGATCATATGCACAGATGGGCATCGATAGCATGATTGCCGCTGAGTTCCGGACTTGGCTCTGGAACTCGTTCAAGGTCGACGTGCCCTTCCTAGACCTCCTGAGTCATGACAAGTCTATAGTCACCGTCGCAGACCTCGTTGCGCAAAGATTGTTGGAGACGGAGTAGAATGCATGACAAGGATAACGGTATTCGATTCCGTGTCACGGGTAGTGGTGGAGGCTAACCCTCTAAGATGAAAAGTTAGGTAGGCTACATGGGGCCTTAAAAATGTTCAATTACACACTATAATGAGCCCTCAGAATGTTTTGCCCTCAGAATGTTCAATAACCCACTATAACGACCCCTCAGAATGTTCAATTATACGCTATACTGAGCCCCTCAGAACGTTTACCCCTCACAATGTTCAATTACCCACTATACTAAGCCCTCGGAATGTTCAATTATTAGGTACACTATACCTATTGAGCTCAGGATGTTTACCTCTGTACTAATGAGGACTGAAAGGTGTTTCCTCGCTGTCTACACTAATTGGAGCAAAGACATGAGACTCGGTCACAGAGCCCGCGGTCAAGCGGTACCGGGAATCTGAAGCCACCACATTCTGGAGAAATACGGCCTTCTGGCTGTATTATGGTAAAAGCGTAGCGGCCAAGTCGGTTAAGCACGAGTATTATTCAGTAGTAAGAGCTAGCACTCCACTATAGGCCAGCCTTAGTGAATAAGAACTGGACATTATCCGACAAGATAAAGGAATAGAAACGGCCCATGAGGATAGAGGTTTCCCGAATCCCCCTAGCTCACATACTGTAAGATTGCCTCCCAGACGACGGCGTTCTCGCGCCTTGGTTTTTTGCTAGCCGCTGCCGATGAAGCCGCATCAAGTGAGAGGATTTGTTCCCTGCAGCCAACAGCGAACTTGATACCCGCACGGCGAAGCGTCAACATACCTAGGCACGGGCATGTACAGTTACTTCTCTGCTCCAGTTTAAAGGCTCTCGATTCATGCCGGAGAAACCAAGAGTGACTGACCCTCCTATCGTGTAAGCCAATGGAGGAGTCCTGCAGGATTACGCCGCAGATGTTTGACGCTACATAAAACCATCACCTACGGAGAAGCCAATGATACGCTGTAGAATGGCATGGTGGTGTTTTTACTCACCCTGTCGCTGACCCCAACATTCCATAAGCCAGAAAACATCAAACACCCTGCAATTTGCGGTCGACCTGCGACCGTCACGAGGTACCCCGGTGCGACATGCCAGCTAAATGCGTATCATCGAGATGCTTCTAAAGCACGACGCCGATAGAAACGGTAGAGATAATATAGACAGCATGATATTTGGTGCTATCGCATCAATTGGAAACTTAAGGGCGCGTAACTGCCGCAGTATTCTGATTCCAAGACAAACGGAGATTATGCGGAGGTTATCGGAAGTTACCGGTAGGCGCTGTGATTAGGGAATAAGGGGGAAACCAGTCATGTTCTCGTCATTATGGAACTCGCCTAGCCCTAGCAGCACGATTTTATATTAAATTAAACGGAGAAAGTGCTGGGGACTTGAAAATGGCTGGCCATTATAAGGTGATGTGAGATATGTACTCCGAACAGAGAACACTCCGCGACCGATCAATGAGAGAATGCTATGATAGACTGCCTTATCCACGAGTTCTAACCCTTCTCGCAGAATGTTTAGGCTTAGAGTCGACTATAAGTTTCAGGGGTATTTACATTTTATGATACTGAGTTTGTTCGCTCTTCACCTCTATTGAATCGACTTGTTTGATAGCGAAGATGCCTCCATTACTTCTACAACATGATTAATCTAACAAACGTAGTCCGAAATAGTGACTGTCGTCTTGGCCCAGCGCATATACATTGACCACGTAGTAAAAACGACCGGAAACCTCCATTACCCGGACTTTGGCATTGAGCAAAATATTCTGGTCTGACTTCCAGTCTGATTCAGAGGCTGGCCTTCTTTTCATGTCTTCCTGGCTGTACTTGTCTATGTAGCTTGGAATGAGGTGTGGTTTGATGGGCGGGACTTCAATTTGACACCAAGGGCTAATATATGAATCTCGTCTATCAAAAGACTTGCGTCCGATTATCAGGCTTGCGTTCTGGAAGGTGGGACCCCTGGGGAAAGCAAGTCGAATGTCAAGAGTAAATATTCCTTCAATCTGGCATACACATCCTTGTCCGAAAACCTCCTTCCGTAGCGGGGACACACGCATTTGCTTTAAAGACTCGTCCCATCTTTCTTTGGGATAAATGTCTTCAATATGCACGGCGTAGCTTCTCGAGGAGTAAAGGGCAAGCCAAAACGGTGTAGTATCTGGAGGGTATTCGCCAGCCAATAGTGAAAGCGACCATGGGATTTGTACTAGATCATCTTGACTTTTTGGTCGAGGTATACGCCTAGTCACGATTATGGTCTCCACCTTGCAGCTCCAATTAAGCTTTGCTATTCAACAATAATTAGCTTGAAGTCTTTTGTAGAACAGGATAGCGGCAGCCACTGGGATTAGTACCTAGAGCACTCTTGTAGATGTCTTGATCAAGCTGTGTAGGGTCAAATCCAATCATATTTCCAGTAAGTAACTCGAGGGAATCGTGGCTCTTAATCTTGGTCATTTCTTCCATGATGCGATAATAGTGCCTTTGGGCATGGAATCCTCCTCTTTCAACCGATCTCAGCCTGATAGTGGGGAAAGTTCCAGGAGCGCTGCCTAATTGACAATCTAATATGGCCTCGATTTCTTCAAAAGGCGAGTACTCTGTATGTAGGGGACTTGGGATAGAGAGAATAGGCATCTCAACAGCTATTCCTTGATTGGTTATTGATGTAGCCTTCCGGTTCACCCTAAACGGCGTGTAGGGAGAAATGGACCCAGAATCGGCAAAATCTGAAGGGGAGTGAGCTAAGACGTCGACTGGAGATCCATCAAACTTGTAATTATACCAAGCAAAGATGGATTGATCATCTGTCGTCCTCAGTATCTCCTCTTGTAGCCTCCGAAATGCCTTGTGGCCCTCCCCATATATAAGTGGCATGTTTATGTCGAAGATCCCTAATAGGGAGTACGCGAGGTCTTCGATTCTCGTAGTTTGTCGCCCAGACGCCCAATACATCCGTCTAGCAATACTGATATCAAGAATATCCTTTCCTCTCAAAATGTTTTGATCGATCTTAGTTATATCGGAGATTATAGAACAAAGAGGATCTTCCTTTTTATTGCCAATTATCTTCCATTCGGAGGAGTAGAATTGAACGTTATCTGGAGCCAATAGCTCTTGCAACGTCCAACCTCTTGTAAACCAGCGGCTACTGCTCAATCCCTTAGAGGACGGCAGAGATAGTCTGCTCTCAGATACATCACTAAGAAAAGCGTAACAGACGTCAGATTCCTTGTACCAACGGTACATGGAATTAATCGCCTCGGTAAGTTCGGCGCTGCTTGATTTGTCGATGCAAACTCTGTCTATTTTCATGATTTCTCTAGAGCCATTAATCCAATGTATTACTACCTTAGGTGTTGCAAAACAGCTTTTGTCGTTGCAAACTCATGCAATGCTGGCCATAATACGGACTTTATGGTTGTACCACTCGAATGTTCAATCTAAATGTGAGGGTAATGTATTTTCCATCTTAGCTATTTTAGTCTCTCCGGTATTTTTCGATTCGCATAATGTTTGTGAGCCACAATATGATCCCTCCATCCCTCCCTCGCTCCCTCCCTCCATCGTCTGACCCTCACGCCCAACTCCACAGCTCTACCAGGAGGCCCGGAAATGGACCCCTCCCTTTGTACATGCAAAACCTCCCACTCATTTGTCAAAATCATGCTCTTCTTGCCACTGAGTAAACTCTGTAGTCGACACAGGGTGGACTGTCACGCTTCCTGGGGCAAGCTCTTCAAGAAATTCATGACCTTCGTCATCATGGAATACGTACTGGACGGCGTTACGTCCATCCTTTGTCTTGAGCACACATCTTTCATCGATCTGTGCAAAAGAGTCCATGTCGTTGTAGACTCTATTCGGTTTCTTAGCAATCGTTCCAATGATAAGTGACGCTTGTTTGAACTTTCGTAACTGGCTCGGAAATTTCTTTGCATTCCGACAATGCCACACAAGATTCTTCCACTCCTCACTCGGCCAGTATGTCTTCTGAAGTTGGGTAGTAGATAAGCACTCGACCTTGCGGTTTGGAACGATGACATGAGCGATGACTACTGATTGCACGTCATCCCGACGCTTCGCATAACATGCATAGTATTCAGCGATCTCTCGCTGAACAGTGAAATAGAATCCCGCTTGCGAACCCAAGAAGTCTGTCGGAGGACTAGAAAACATTTTCTGCCACGCAACAATGGCACCAGAATCGTCGAAAAACCCATTCAAACGAGCTTGATCAAGGCCCTTGTAGAGAATGATGGAGCCTGGAATGTTTTGGGCTGATCTGCAAGTGTTTGAGAAAGCCGTGTCCGAAGATATTCCTGGTGCCATTCTCATAGTTCCAGATATGGAGCGCTGTCCATCTTTTTGGCTAAGTGTGATTTGGGATGAGCCTGAGGATCCGCCTATAGATGATCCATCGTGTGTGGAAGTAGAGTGACCAGGTCGGGACGCGGCTCGTGTCATGGCCATTGCCCGCTCTCGTGATGCTGTTTGAATGGCTTCGAGACCACGGTAGCGCAATTTGATTGTATCTTTGACCCAGAAGTAACAAGACTCAGTTAGACGTATTCGCTTATAGATAGGATCCATTATAGCAGTTTGAACTTCAAGATTGATGCCACAAAGATTCATGAAGTGAAACCATGAATGATCATTCTCATCCCAGGTGTCCTGATCGCGGACGCGATTTAGATGACTGACGGCGACGTCGACAAATAGAATTTCACCATCGGAATCGACTTCAAATCGTCCTGGAGGAGTTGATGGCCAATTACTCCACCGATCCCAAATCTGATTGGCCGCAGTATCGGTATATCCAAGATACTTCAGAGTTGCCAAAGAAACTAGAAGCTCGGGGATAGTCGCATACATTTCAGTGACTGAGGAAGATGATGTTGATGAAATAGGCGTAAGTGGAAGGTGGGAATTATCGTCATCACTGGATCTGTTCAAGCGCCGCTTATGGACTCTACGAGTACCATCTGAGGAAGTTGGGCTTACGAGCCCGGTAGAAGAGAGGTCCTCTACATCAGCAGATGCGAGAACGGACATGACGAAGGTGCTTGTGTTTTTAAAAGCCTGTTTGTGGAACGGTAGAGAATTTGGAGGAAAAATTTAAGAAGTGAGAGATGGTGAAATGTTGGGGGATCTCCAGGGTTCTCTAGCGTTCTTTTTATTCTTTCCCAAAATGCTTGGCATCGCGAACTGGGAAAACCAAACTAAATGCTTATTGAAAAGCTTTAGCTTTCTCGAACGTTTATGTGAGGGAAAGCGTAGCTTAAGTATATATAACGGTGACCTCTAAAAGTATAAATTTCTTTGCAACGCTTTAATTAGTCCATACGGACTCTGTAAAGCTTCTATTAGTTAAAGTCTATTTTAAAGCATTAACTATAACGTATTCGCATTTAACTTTACGGTGTGGCTTGCGTACTGCAATAGTAAACATAGTTACTAACGGGCACTATATCTGAATACGAATACGAGGGTTTTATGACAGGCTTGCAGACAGTCGAGGTCATAACGCTAACAAGGCTAACAGAGAGTGCAGGTAATCTGTGCTTAGTGTTGGAATAATAATACGAATGGTTAACAGCTGTACGAATGGTTAACAGCCGTACGAATGGTTAACAGCTGTACGAATGGTCAACAGCTGTACAAATGGTCAACAGCCGTACAAATGGTCAACAGCTGTACAAATGGTCAACAGCCGTACAAATGGTCAACAGCCGTACGAATGGCCAACAGCTGTACAAATGGTTAACAGCCGTACGAATGGCCTCTGGCCACCTGTACGGCTAGGGGGGTCAAGGGGCTATTGGATGACTAAGGGGTCACCTGAATTACCTATAGATAGCCTCCCTTCCGTACGCACGGTAACGCCCATATAGTGGCGTAAAGCCACTTACAACTTATACGTACAAGAGTCTTTGTGCATACGCTAACCTAAAATGAAAATGCCCTCAGGGCATTTTCATTTTCACTGTATTTAAAATGGTAAGCTGAACCTTCAACGGTAAAGCTTTCTATTTTAGTAACAGCTTGCCTGGCGCTACACTGTACTTATTATAAAAAACCTTAATTTTAAACCAAACCGGGGTGCCTAGGACCAGGTCAGCTTGGTTTGCTGGTTAACTGCAACTGCACCCCTGCAGGTCCAGGGTCCCTATTCTGGTTTCGTTTTCCCAATTCGCGATGGAATAAGGAAATAATAATCTGTCTAACTAATAAAAGCTGGATACCAACTCCCGCCGTTTTCGGCGGCAGATGCCGCTCTTTTCGTAGGGCATTGTCGTCGGTGGTGGGTCTGTATAGTGCAACATGTGTCTATCCAGATGTATTTGTAGCCTTGCGATTTTGCAAGCTGGCAAGCCCTGTGAACTTTTTCAAACCCACGTTTGGTTTTAGCTTGTTCTATATGGCGGATGTCTTCAAGAAGGATTTCTTCTTCACCCCAAGTGTGAGAAAGAATAGCATATGTTGGCACATCCGACTCGGAAAATTCGTGAAGTGCAAGCGGGCTTACTTTGAGAAGCCGCATCTTGCTTTGTAGACCAACTCGCCTTAAGACGAGATTTATGTCAAATTTGGGAAGTTGGTTTCTGGGGAGACGGAAGTAGGGTCAGACGCTTTTGACTATGGGACACGATGCCCGGGCTTCCTTAGCCTTGTTGCCAGGGCAAGCAGGCTCTCCTTCGTTGAAACAGCCCCCTTATCTGCAAGTGCATGCGCAGCTATTTTAAGAAACCCGTCGTAAGAACTTAGAAAAAGCGTTATAGACGTCAATGACTAAAGAGAATAGATAATTATGACATTAATCCTAGTGCTAATAGCAACCCCTTTATAATAAAACTTTATTAAGTCACAACCTCGGGAAGATTCTATGAGAGTAGAAGCGGGGTATACAGCTTTCAGCTTTGCTCGGGAAAGTCATTCAGATGAGTAAAATATTGGTATGTATATGATAAGCTGCATATTGATTGAGACGTACCTACAGAGGGGTAGTCAATATTATTGGCTTGAATATCCTACTAGCCAGGGACTGATATTGGTAAGCAAAGAGCACGGCCTTAGCATTGAGCCGAAGCGTTCAATTGAAGCTCAGCTCTTTACCGAATCTAAAACGTCCTCATATAAGCATCCCGTGTTTTAGGGGTAACTTTCCAACTTTATAAACTTGCGTATCAAGGAGGAACGACGGAATTTTCATACTTGGAATTCTTCGAGCCGAGTCGAGCGTGGAAAGAGGATGAAATGATGAAAAAGAAGGAGGGTGGACTGTTGGAGTCGTGGGGGCCAAGACGGTGCCAAGCATTGGGGCTCTGCGCCATGCCCTTTTTCTTAGTGGCTTGTCGTAGCGGCAAAGGACTCCGCACCCAATTTACCAACGAGGATGTGTGGAAAGCCTCCATGATGATTGCAGACAAACCATGTACTGCAGAAGTCTGACGGCAGCCAATGGATGTTACCACCTACCTTGGCAGATAGCGTAGTACCTAAAGACACCACCGTCTTACTATACGCTTCTGTCACCGTACAGCATGTGAAGTGCGGGATCATTCTCACACAATTCCTTCCGAGCACGAGAATCCTGGCGATTAGAAGGAAGCTAGCTAAGCTTAATTCTATAAGCGTACTCATTATACTATTGCCTACATCATCGGTCTATATATTTCGACCGTGCCTCGGATTGAAATACATCATGGATCCACGTCTGCCATATCCTGCTTGTATCGCTGCAGACACCTCTCTTTACTCTCCTTCAAATCAACATGTGGTTCCGGATAGCCCAGCTTCTTGAACTCTTCCTTAGTTAAGCGATTGAAGAGATCAAAGATAGCCTTCCCCTTCACATCCCTGAGTTCCGGAACATACTTCCGGATATAGTCACCATGTGAATCGCACTTCTCCGCCTGCGAGATTGGGTTGAAGACCGTATAACTTGGTTCCCAGCCCTGCGTATTATCACACAAATCCCAATCAACCAGATTCTCCGCGAACCAGCGTTCGCCACGTCGGTAGTCAAGCAGCAAGTTTGTGCGAAGGTAGGAGCTGACATTCATACGCAGACGATTGCGCACATAAGCCTCTTGCCGAAGTCGGCGCATGCCGGCGTCGACGAATGGGACCCCCGCGATGCCATCAACCCACTTCTTCCACACATCCTCGTCGTTCTCCCACTCCACGAAGTCAAACTTGAGGTTCTGCGGTAGGTTCATTCTGTTATGTGGCGTCATGATCATCATATGCTGGTAAAACTCGCGAAAAACGATCTCGCGAACCCATGCCGCGAGACCCTCGCCGGCTCCAGAGGACGAGAAGTCGGCGCTGCCATTGTTGTTTTCCTTCCATGCCGCGGAGAGAGCCTCGCGCACGGATATCACACCTGCAGCGAAGTACGGCGAGAGGCGTGAAGCATTATGTTCAGCAGGAGTAGACTTATTCCGTCCATATGTCCCGACTTTCTTGTCTATAAACTCATGTAGACGCTTCATGCCCGCCTCGTGGCCGGCAGGCCAAAGATCACGAATACGGTCACGATCTTCGTCGGACGGAAATAGCTTATGTTCACGGAGACTGGGGAAGTCCTCTTTCTGAGAATCGAAGAGTTCTTTCAGTGTCTATCGTACGGCCTTACCATTAGCGGCCGGCTGGCCGACCGTATCGATGAGACTTGGGTCACCGGACACCTCACTCAACCACGCCTTATGGTACGGCGTGAAAACTTTATGTGGGCCACCGGATCCTGTGAGAAGGATCCCCGGGACGACGACGGTCTGGTCGTGGAGCAACTCGAGGCGCACGTCTCCATAGGCCCCTACGCGATCCAAGAGACCCAGGTCCCGCCGGAGCTCGTCAACCTCATACTCGATGTTCACGTACACGTGGCTGATATCGTGTTGTTCGACAAACTCCATGATCTTGTCGCTTTTCTGGTCGCGCTTCTCAATCGTCAAGATCAGAAGCGGAATGTTCAGACTATCAAGCTGCTACTGCAGCAAGCGCAGGCTCTCGAACATGAAGTCGGAGCGTGCAGGCGACGTACCGTGCCATTGGAGGTCTTTGGGTGAATATAGGAAGCACGATATCAGGGCTCCCCCGGCCTCTCGCGCCTGTTGCGACGCCGCGTGCAGCGCGCGATTATCCTCTGCCCGCAGATCCTTGGAACGGAACCAATGCAAGATATTGCGCGTGTTTACATTTGATGGCGATGGTGGCTTGTCAAGGCGCCCGATGAATTCCTTGTAAGGATTATCTGTCGTGTCGACTTCCTTGGCCCTTTTCGTAGACGGGTGCTTCAACACATTGTCCGTGGACTCGCTGCGCTCGTGTTTTTTGCCGTCGCCCATTTTACTCTTCATCGCGTTACAGCAATAAGTATAAGATATAGACCAAGACTCAATGGTCGGAATACTTATCGTACTTCGAAAGATGAAGTCACCGGTGTTACTATAAGAGCTAGATAATAGTCGGTGAGTTGCGTACAAAGAAAGGCGAACTTGGGCTACCGGTCGGAGTACTAAAGGCATCTGTTCAAGCATGCGCAAATCCCGTCAGCCAAACTTTTTAAAGTGGTTCAATAATCTTCTCATTTTAATTGAAGACGAATTTAAGAAGATAAGGTCTCTTCGAGCGAGTGGTTGCCTTTTCATGAGGCTGTGTCTCAGTCCAGTGTCTATGACGTGTAGACACAGGCAAAGTTGACTGAAGCCAGCGCAAGTTACGCGAAAGCAACTGATAACATTGTAAATTAATTAACAGACTAAAAACGGTTATATTAATTAAATGAAATATTAATGCTTGGTATGTATTCATGGTCAGTAGTTGTCTTAATTCCCTGTGTATTAATGACAGTATCAATCGTCACATTCTTATCGCGCCTTACCGCTCATAGCGCCAGAGTAACCACGCCAATCAACGTCGATACTTTACACAAGTCTCAACTTAGAGTTTTCCCTCTGAATGAAATTAGATCGCATAAGACAACTTTCTCAGCTATTATTAAGGAGGGCGCCTGTCATCCCCTGGCCAATCCGTTGTCGGTGGGAGTTCCGGAAATAGTTTCTCGACTGGAGCAATGCAGCTAAGCAGAGCTAGGGTCTCACGAGCCACCCCATCGCGAGCCACCTACCAATTTTACTACCAATTACACAATGAAGCCTTTTTTTCAGCCAATACCACCTATATCACCTTTTTTTCGATGGTTCTTTATTAATTAGCCTATTGCGACCTTAATAAAGTCTTTAACATCTATTATTTTAATTCTAGGTCTTTTTATATTATCTGCCTTATTAGCATATATTTTTTTTAATTTTAGCTGCTATTTAACTTGCTATATATATATTATTTAAATAAATTGCTAATTTAGCGTTAATTTAACCTTTGCTTTAATTTTTTTAACTTTTTTTTAAAGCTTAGCTTTAAAATAGTTAATATGCGTTTATAATAATATAATTTTTAAAGCCTAGCTATTTAAAGCTTTGCTAGCTTTTTTTAAAAATAGTTTTTAATAAAAATTATTAAAAAAAAAATATTTTATAGCAAGCTTTATATTAATTTATTATAAATCTTAACTTTTTATAAGCGTTTTAATTATTATATTTAATATAATATTTAAAAAATTAAATATTTTTAGCTGCTTAATATTTAAAAAATTAAATATTAATAATTTTACTATATTTAAATTTTTTAAAATAATATATTTTAATTTTAATAATATTAAATAATTTTGCAGCTATATTTTAGCTGTTTTTTAAGCTTATTTTATTATATATATTATAAAAATATTAAGCCAAGCTTTATAATAAGCTATTAATATATTTTATTTTAAAAGCTTAATATTTAAATAAGCTATTAAAATAATTTTAAATCATTTATATAAATTTTTTTTAAATAAACTAAAAATATTAATATTTAATACTTATATAATATAATTATAATAAAACTTATAAAATATTAGCTATATTTTATTTTTTATATAAATAGTTAAAAATTTATTATATATATAAAAATTATAATTATTATATATTAAAACTATTTATATATTATTAAAAAAAACTTAAATATATAAAATAAAAATATTTTTAAGCTAATTTAATATAATAGCTTTATTAGTTTATTTTTTAAGCAAATATTAAAACCGCTAATTTTTAAATAGCTTTTAATTATTATTAAAAAACTATTATTATTAAATATTAACACTTTTAAAAATAATTAATAATAAAAAAGCTATATTTTTAACTAATATATATTTAAAATAAATAATTTATTTATTTTTTTTAATATTATATTTTAAAGCTAGCTAATTAATAGCTTTATAAATAACTTAA
Organism: Xylaria sp. FL1042; assembly: GCA_022495085.1. Taxonomy (NCBI): domain Eukaryota; kingdom Fungi; phylum Ascomycota; class Sordariomycetes; order Xylariales; family Xylariaceae; genus Xylaria; species Xylaria sp. FL1042. Next base: position 26,448 of record MU380491.1, read on the forward strand.
TAGCTTTTTTTTATGTTTTAGCCGATTTTTATTTTATTAAAATTAAACTAGCAGCATATAAAAATATTAGCAAATTTAAAAATATTAAATTAATTAAAAAAAATATTAATATTTAATATAATTGCGTTATTAACGCGCTTATAATTAATAATTTTAATTTTAGCTAAAATTATATTATTATTTTTTTAGCTACTTAAAATTATTTAAAGCTATTAATATTTATTAAGCTATTTATTTAAAAATAACTATTATAAACGTAAAGTTAAGTTTAGCTTAATTAATAGCTTAAAAAGCTAATTACTTTTTAAAATCTATAAATAATATTTAAAAATATTTATATATTTTCTTTAAGTTAATATTTTAATTAAACAGCAGCTAATATAAGCTTTAAATATATTTTATTTTTTAATAAACTAGCGTTATAATATATTAAGTTTAACGTTATATATTATAGCTATTGCGCGTTTTTTATAATTAAATATCTAGGCGTACGCCACCGGCCTTTAAGGGTGGGCACGTAAGAGAGGCCGGAGGTTTTTTACAAGGTAAGCTAAACATTATAATAAAGCTAGCAGTTCTTATAAGTGCTAAGCACTTGTATAATAATTAGCCTTAGTTATTATAACTTATACGTACTTATTATATAAGCTATATAAAAAGCTATTAGCTATAAGCTAATTTATTTTATTTAGTTTATTTATTTTATTTATTTTATTTAGTTTATTTATTTTATTTATTTTATTTATTTTATTTATTTTATTTATTTTATTTATTTTATTTATTTTATTTATTTTATTTATTTTATTTATTTTAT
>MU380492.1:0-24545 GCA_022495085.1 Xylaria sp. FL1042
TATTAATAAAATTATATAAAAAAAATTATTTAATTTAAATAAATAAATTTTTTTATTTTATTTATAAATAAAAATAATAATTAAAAACTTTTAATTTTATAATAATATATATATTATAATTTTTAAATTTATTAAAACCTTTATATATTAATATTTAAATTATTATATTAAAAAAATAAATAAAAGTTTTTTTATTTTATTATTATATTTATTTATATAATATTATTATAAATTAAAATAAATAAATTTAAATATTATATTAATAATTTAAAAATCCTAGGCGCCGGTAGGTTAAAGTTATAAGCATGGCCTAGGTTTTTTAATTTAAGTAAAATCTTTTGCTTTTGTTTTTTTTTTGCTTTTGTAGCGCAAGGTTTAGCAGCGCCTGCTAATTAAAAAGCGCAGCTTTATATTAATATTTTTGCTAAGCTTTTGCTGCAGCTAATTAAAAAATAAACAGCTTGTAGAAATATAAGCGCGCGCGCGTGTTAATACTTTAGCAGCAGCGCTAAGCAGATAATATATAGCATAAAACTTAAGCGGCCGGTCAAGGCCAGCTGCGCTTTTTTTTTTTTTTTTTTTTTTTTTTTTTTTTTTTTTGCTTTTCTGCTTTTTTTTTTTTTAGCTGCTTTTTTTTTCGCTTGTTTTTTTTTTTCTGCTTATTTTATAGCTTTTTTTATATTAATATATTTTTAGCACGTTTTAATTTATTTAAATTTATTTTAATATATTTTTTATAATATTATTTTTGCTAATAGTTTATATAGCTTTTAGTTTAATTTAATTTAAGCTAATTTATATTAGCTTAGCTTTTTTTATATATAATATATATTATTACTGCTTATTTTATTTTATTTAACTTTTTTTATTTAAGTTTTAAAAGCTAGCTTATATATATAAGCTTAAAAAAGCAGGCTTTATTAAAAAAAACTAATAGTAAAATATTTTATATTTGCTAAACTTTAAACTTTATAAATAATTAAAAAAATAAAATAAAATAAAATAAAATAAAATAAAATAAAATAAAACTAGATAAAATAAAACTAAATAAAACTAAATAAGCTTAGTAGTAAAATTTATAATATATTATTATTTATTTTATATAAAAAAAAACTAAAAAAAAAAAAAAGCGTTTTTAATTAATAACTTATATTATATTTTAAAAAAAAAACTAAATTAAATTATACTATTAATAAAAAAAAAGTAATTTTTTTTTTGCAGATAAAGCTTTTATTTTTTATATAAAGGTTTTAACTAAATATAATCTGCTTGCTTTAAAAAAAGAAAAAAAATCGCGCAACCTTTTTTTTTTTTTTTTTTTTTCCTTTTTTTTTTTTTTTTTTTACTTTAAGCTAGCAACTTTATAGCCTAAGCTATAATAATAAAAATATATACTTTTATATAATAAAAAAGCCTTATTATATTATATTTATTTTTAAAATAAAAGTATAAATAGTTTTAAAAAAACTAAACTAAATTAAACTATTATATATAAAATAATAATAAAGCAGTAAAAATATACTTTTTAAAAAAAAAAAAAATAATTTTATTATATTTATAAAGCGCTATTAATTTATTATATTTAATATATAAACTAATTAAACAAGCTAAAAAAATAGTATTTTTTTAATATATAATAAAATATCTAGTCTTATTTATAACTTTTTTTATTTATTAATTTTTAGGCAGCAACTTATGTTTTATATAATATTAAAGATTAAAATATATATTTAAATCTTCAATTAAAATTTTATTTATTTATAATATTTTAAACAAGATTAATTTAGCAGCAGTAAAATATTAAATATTTTTAAAAATTTAGCCGCAGTAAAAAAAAAAAAAAAACTATTTTAAAAAGCTATATAATTTGCTTTATAATAAAATATAATATAAAGATTATAAAAGACTAGTTTTATATTTTATTTTTAATTATTTTAACTAATTATATAAAAGATTATTATATATATATTATATTAGCCTTGTTTATATATAAAAAAAAATATATAATATTATAAATTTATATTTTAACTTAATTATAAACTATAATTAATATTAGATTAACTAGATAAATTTTATTTTTATATTAATATATAGGCAAAAAAAAGATATTATTTTATATAAAGCTTTAAAAATTATAATTAATAAGCTATTAAAAATATAAAAAATATTAAAGGTAAAATATTTAAAAAAAATATATTTTAATATAATTATTGTATAAATATATAAAAATATGTTAAAATTTAATTAAAATAACTTTTTTTTATTTTTTTAAAACTTATATACGAAGGCTTTTTTTTTAACTTTTATTTATAGTTTTAAATTAAAGGCAGTTTATTAAATAAACATTTTATTTAAAAGGCAAAAGATATATATTATTTATATAAATTAGCGTAATAATAAAGCTAATTATTATTTTATATAATATAAAAGCACTAGATAATATTTTTATAATATATAAAAATAATATTTTAGTTAAAATTATATAAATATTTATTTATAAAAAAATATATATATATATAAAAAAAAAAATATTTAGTTTATTAAAAAAAAAAGTTATTAGTTAAGCTATTATATTTTTTAAAAAAGGTTTTATATAAAAAGGCAATATTTTATTTTAATATATATAAGCTAATGTTTAGCGATAAACTTATGCTAGCAGAATTTTTTATTTATTTTATTAAATATAAAAGCTATTTAAATTTATATAAAAAAAAAAAAAAAAAAAAAACAATTTTAATATATATAATAAAAATATAATATAATATTTTATAAAAAATATATTTATGCTATTATATAGCTTTTAAAAAGATATTTAAGCGATTATAATAAATAAACTTTTTAATTAATTTAGTTGTACTAAATAATTAATATTATATAAAATACTAAAGTATTATTTAAGATATAAGCGCTTTAAAATTAAAATTTTTGATTAAAAAAAAGCTATAAGTAAAAGCAAGCGTATATATAAAACAACTTTTATGTAAAAATTATATAAGCTTTTAAAGATAGCAAAAGTAAGCTTAAGCAAAGGTTGCATAATAAGATTTATTTAAAATAATAAAAATTAATAGCTTAATTAGTTATATAATATTTTATATGCTAAATAATTTTTATATTATTTTTATTTTTATTAAATAATAAAAATATAAATTACTTAAAAAGTATATTTATTTTAATAATATAAAAGATATTATTATATAAAAAAGACAAGGCTTTTATTTTTATTATATGCAAATAAAAACATTTTTTTTTTTTAAATATTAGCTTATATAAAATAGCTAGTTATTTTATTAAGACTAAGCTGTAGCGCTTATACTAGCGCTTTAAATATTTTTATATAAAAAGACTATATAAAATACTTTTTTATGTAAAATATAAGGTTAAATAATTAATTTTAAAAAAGATTTAAAAGTTTTATTATTATTATTAAATATATAATAAAGTACTATGCTGTATTAAAAAGTTTATAATATAAAACAATTATAAATTTAATTATAAAATAGTAATAAATATTGTGCGCGCAAATAAGCAACAAGTTTATATTATATATAATTAATGCTGTACTATTATTTTAAGCCGCTTTTTTTTTTTTTAAAGTTAATATTTATATAAAATGCTTAAAAAGTATTATATATACGCAGGCTAGATTAATGTCTACTAAAGACTTTTAAATACTATTATATATAACTTTAAAATAAATTTTTTATTAAATAAATTTTAAAACTATGCAAAAATAATAAGCATATAATGCTAGAAAATATTTATAAAAATATATTAACTAAATAGTTTAAAAAATAAAACAAGTGCATAGACCGCTAAAAATATATATGTGTATAATATTTTTTAAAAAAAAATTAACGTATATATAAATAATAAATTAATTTTATAAATAGTAGTAAAAGGCGCTAAATAATATAACTAGGCTAACTAGTTTTATATTAACTTTTTTTGTTTTTAAAGTATATTTTTATATTAATAAAGATTTTTTTTTTTTTTTAGCTTTTGTATAAAAAAAAGCTGCTGTTTAAAAAGTAATAAAAATACTGCGCAAAAATTATGCAAAAGTTAAAAAAGATCGGCTGTGCAATTAAAAAATAAAATAGTTTATCGTTGTATAATATATTTATATTTTTATTTTGCAGCAAAGTCTTTATATAAAAAGAAAAAGAAAAAAAAATAAAAAAAACTATATAAAATTAAGGCGATTAAAAAATTAAATATAATTGTTGTATTAATTAATGGACTAATTTAATTTGCTTTTAATATATGCTAGTTAAGCTATACTATTGCATAATAAATATTTAAGGGAAAAGAGTTGAAAGAGAATAATATACGACTAGTATAGCCGGCAAAAGTGCGGAAAAAACGTGGCCGGCTAGAAAAAAAATCTATTATTTACTTATTTATTATACGAAAGCAAAGCAGCTTAAATTTCTTTAACCTTAAAAAAACAATAAGCTTTTAAGCTAGCAATTAAGCTTTATATAAATAAACTAATTAATTATAACTTTTAAAAAAGCATTTAAAAAATTAAATATAATAAAGATTATTAAGCTTATTGTATAAGATGTTTTTAAATTTATTGTGTACGACTTAAATATATATAAAAAAAAGCATATCTTTAAATCTTGCCTTATATAAAAGGTAAAAAAAAAAAATATTAAGCTATATAAAAAGTTAAAACAAGTTGGACAAGAATATAATAATATTAAAAAAAGCATAGTTTTTATTTAATTATTAATAATTTAACAAATAAGTTAATAATTAATATTAGCTTTTAGACTTATTTTTATATAAAACTTTAAAGCTATTATACAAGCTTAAAGATATTATTTAAGCTTATGTTTAATTAAAAAGCAAGCTATTGCGTAATAGTTATGCTTATTTATTTTTTTTTTTGCGAGTTAAAAAACAAATATTTCTTAAAGACTATTTTATAAATTATATAACTTTTTTATAGCTTGGCTAAGTCTAGGCTATTTTAGTTTAAGACTTATTATTAGTATTATAAAAAAAAGCTTAAAATATAAATGTTTATATATATAACCTATGCTTACTGCTTATATATAAGAGCCTGGATATTTTTAAGATTACTAGAATATAAATAAATAATATTTTAAGCTTTATAATACTAAAGTTTTTTTTACGTAAAAAAGATAAAAAAAAGCTTTAATAAGCAAGATCTTGTGCAAAGCTAAAAAAAACTTTGTTTTTTAATTATCTAATTAAGTTTAATAGCGGAAAGCTTTTTTTATATAAAAGCAATATTATAATAACTTAAAAAGGCTAAGCCAAAGGTCTAGCAAAAGTTAACTTTTATATAAAAAGATTTATGCAAGCTTATGTTTTTTAATAAGCTTAAAAAGCATATATTAGCAGTATATGCTAATTAAAGGCTGCATATAATTTTGTTATTGCAGCTAGCTTAAATAGTTAATTTATAGTTATATAATATTAAAATATTAAATAAATAAATTAAATAATAAATAAATAAGCTAGATTAAAGATTTATATTTATTTTTTTTAATTTTAATTATATAAAGCTGTTTATTTTTATAAACGGCTTATTTGTTTATTATTTAAATATAATGTTTTAATTTAAATTTATTATTATATTAATAGTTAAGACTTATATAAAAGATATAATAAATTTAAATTTTAAAATTAAAGGTAATATTATATATATATTATATATTAAAACTTAAGCAAGTATAAATATATTATATAAAATGTTTTAGCTAGTAAATTATATAATATAATAAGTAGTTTTAATAATATTATTGCCTTTTATATAATTTTTTAAAAGATTATAAAAGCATTTAACCTGCTTTTAACTTTAGTTATTTTATATTTTAACTTGAAATTATTATATAATTGCTTAGTTTAGCTAAAAACAACGCAAAAAAAAAAACTAATAATTAATATTATATTTTTTTAAAAATTATACGAAAAAAAAAAAAATCTTTAAAATATAATAAATTAATAGTAAAAAAAAATAACTTAGCAAATATATTTACTAAGCATACGTTAAACTAAGCGCTAAAAACTTTAGTTTTTATAAATAAGTAGTTTATATAAATTAAAGTATTTATTAAAAGATTATAAAAAATATACTTATATAATAAAAAATAGCTAATAATTAATTTATAGTAAAAAAAGCAAGTATTATATATAAGCGTTAAAAGAAATATTATATATAAATATTAAGTAAAATATTATATATAAGTATTAAAAAAAAAAAAAAAACATAAAAAAACAACAAGATTTTTATTTATATTTTAAAAGGTTTAAAATATTATATAAGCAAAACTATTATTTTTTTAATTATAAACTAAATAATACGCGCTATATAAGCGCTAAATATATATAATATAAGCGCTGCTTTAAAAGCTAAGCATATAATAATAAACCTTAAAAAGCATATTTTTATAATTATAATAGCTGCTACGTAAACTATTAATATAGCTATTAAATATTATAGCTTTATAGCTTTAAATTAAAATAGCTTAGAAATATTTTTTGCAATAAATAAGTTTAGCTTAAATATTAGCTAAGTTATTATTACGCAATATTTTAAAAGTAATATTAATAAAAAAAACAGCGGCAAAAATGCTTTTTTTTTGTTATTATAATAATAAAATATATTAGCAAAAAAAAAAAAAACCAATTTTTTTTTTTAAGAACTATTATTTATATAAAAAGCGAGGCAAGCAAAGCAAAAAATATATATATTTATATATAAAAACTATATAAACGCTTAGCAAGCTAGGGTTTTTATAAAAAAATAGTACTTTTTAACGGCGTTATTATTAAGCGTATAAATAAAATTGCCGAACTAGGCAATTCTACCGAGCGGTAGAGGTGCAGGGCGCAGGCGCAAGCAAGCAGCGGCCAAAGAGGCAGCAGAGGCGGCAGCAAATATACTGCTATTGCTGCTGCTACTGCTACTAAAAACTCTACTTATTTTATTATTAATATAATATTTAAAATAATAAAAAAGCTTTATATATAATAATAATAATAATAGTAATAATAATACTAGTGCTGCTAATATTAATGCTAGTATTACTGCTAGTATTATTATTATTATTGCTGCTGCTGCTGCTATATATAATTATTTTTTTAGTTAATATAATCTCGAAAACATTAGTAAAAAGGCCGGCTTATATATAATATATATATATATATATATATGTGTATATATATATATGCGCGTGTGTATATATATATGCGTGTATGCGTGTACGTATATATATATATATATACGTATAAAAAAAAAAAAAAAAAAAAAAAAAAAAAAAAAGTATAAAAATAGCTTATTTATATATTATAAAAGCAAGACTATAAGCGATTGCTTAAAAAAGTTATATATATATAGAAAATATTTATAAATTATTTAAAAATATTATATATAAAAGGTATTTATAAATTAGCTTTTTTTTTTTTTTGCACGCATAAAATACTTTATAATATAATATATATATAGTAAAAACAGCAATTTAATATACTATTAGGCAATTTTATTAGCTATAAGTTAGTTATATACTATTGTTAATTTTTTTTTTTTTTTTTTTTTTTTAACGTTTATAGTTTTTTATATTTCTTATATTTTTTAATAGCCGTACAAAGGCATATTATAGTTTATAATCTTAATATATTAATATTAACTATATATAAAGCTATTGCTTTAATTATATATAAGGCTATTTATATAATATTAAGCTAATTTATTTGCTTAGCTAGTTAAGCTATATATATATATAAAATTCTTTTATTAAATAAAAATTCTTTATATAAAAGTTTTACTTTTTAGCTACTTTAATAAATAAATTAATATATAAAGCTATTTATTTTATTTATTTTTTATATATAAATAATATTGTTTTTTTTAGCTACTTAATATTAAAGTTATAATAAAGGCGGATTTAATAAACATGTTATTATTTTATATATGTTTTAAAATATTTTTTATGCTTTATTATAATATTTTTTCTTAGCGGTAAAAAGGCTAGCATTTTTTTATTAATTAATAAAAAATATTTATTACGCTTATTAAAACAATATTTTTATTATATAATAAATAATATAATATTAATAGCTATATAATATAGCTTTATTTTTTAGCAGCTTTTTTTTTTTATTTAGCTTTTTTTTAGCTATTTTATTTATTTATATTTACGACTTTTATTTTATAAAATATATATTATACTTTAAGTAATATTATGCTTTATAAAACTTAAAATATTTAAATATTTAGCCTAGCTTGTTTAAACTTAATTAAAATAATATAATTTATTTGCTTTTTTTTTTTTTTTTTAAAGCCTTTATTATTTAAAAGCATTTAATATTATATATATTATTTAAAAAATAAAAGCAATTTAAAAACAATTATATGCTTTTAGCTTTTTACTAGGCTTGCTTATTTATTATATTTTTATTTAGCATTTTATAAGCTTTGCTTAAGCTAAAGTTAAAAAGTAAATATAATATTAACTTAGTCTTAGGCCTTTTTTTTTTTTTTGCGCGCGCGCGCGCTAATATAGCTATTTATAATATTATTTTTTATATAAATATATTAGCGCGTTTAAAGATTTAACGCATCTTTTATATAAATAAACTATTTAATTAAATAAGCTACTTTTTAAAACTTTTATATATATATATAATTATAATTTAATAATTATTTATATAATTATTATTTATTATTTAAAATTTAGTTTATTAAATATTTTTATATTATTTTTATAAGTTTAAGCATTATAACTAGGTTTGCTGCAGATTTTATAATATTTTACGCAAGCTTTTTTTTTTTTTATTTTTTGCGCCGGTAAATTAAGGTTATAGCCTGCGCTTAAGCTTTTTAATTTAAGTAAAATTTTTTTTTTTTTGCCTTTTTTTGCTTTTGCAGCGCAAGGTTTAGCAGCGCCTGCTAACTAAAAAGCATAGTTTTATATTAATATTTTTGCTAAGCTTTTGCCGCAGCTAATTAAAAAGCAAGCAGCTTGTAGTAATATAAACGCGCGCGCATGTTAGCACCCCGGCGGCAGCGCTAAGCAGGCAATATATAGCATAAAACTTAAGCGGCTAGTTAAAGCTAGCCGCGCTTTTTTTTTTTTTTTTTTTTTTTTTTTTTTTTCTTTTGCTTTTTTGCTTTTTTTTTCTCTGCCGCTTTTTTTTCTACTTGTTTTTTTTTTTTTGCTTATTTTACAGCTTTTTTTATATTAGCGCGTTTTTAGCACGTTTTAGCTTATTTAAGTTTATTTTAGCATATTTTTTATAACATTACTTTTATTAGCAGCTTATATAGCTTTTAGTTTAATTTAAGCTAAGCTTATTTATGCTAGCCTAGCTTTTTTTATATATGTTATAATTAAAGTCCTTTATAAAGGCAATGCTTTTAGTTAAGGTATTATTTATATATTAATCGTAAGATAAAAAGAAAAAAGAAAAGATTTTGCATATAAATTATATAAGGAGATATTTATAGGTGTACGAAGGGCTGGGCTAGTGTATAAGTGGCGCGAGCTGCTTAGTAGTGGCAGGTCTTTTTAGTAGACCTTTTAGCTTTTCTAGTAGGCCTAAAGACTTAAGCCAGCTATTTATAACTATTTTTTCCGCAAAAAAAATGCTAGGTATAAAATTTATACTAGTATGCTGCTTTTTAATAAAAAAAAAGGTCATTTTAAGTATTTACTTTTTATTATTATATTAAAAGCTTTTAAACCTTAAAGGCGCTAAAGGCTTTTTTATAATATATTAAATATTTTTTTTATTAATATAGCTTATTATAGCTTTTATATTTATATTTTTTTTTTTTAAACAGCGTAAAGGTATTTTCTGCTATTTTTCCGGCGTATTATTATTTAAGTACGCAGCTTTAAATTACTTTTTCTTAGCTGCTTTTAGCTATTGTTTAAGCCTTTTTAACGGTTTTACTGCGTTAAAGTTATTTTTATAAAATACTAGCAGAAATTTAAGCAAGTTTTTAAAATTGCTTATTAAATACTACTAATTATTAAACTTTTATCTTTTTTAATTAATTTAATATTATAGCGTTTTTTTATAGTATAAGCATAATATACGCATTTGTTTTATTTTTTATTTTTTTACTTTTTTGTTATTTAAATCGACTATTTTTTTTTTAAGCTGTTTTAAAGCCTGCTTTAGCAGAAAATTATTTAAGTACTTGCAAAGGCAATTAGCGTAATATAAATTAATAAATTTTTAGTAAAAAAAGACTTTAAAGCAATATATTGTAAAACTAATTTATTTAAAGATTTTAAAATATTATCGGGTTAAAAAATAGTCTAGCTTATTTAACGGTTAGTTTATTACTTAAAACTAACGCTTTTTTATAATAAACATGTAGTTGTTTACTTTAAAATTAAGTTTGCAGCAATATTGGTTTTTTTTATATATTATTTTATTTTATGTTTATTTTAGTACTGCTTATATAATATTTATATACTTTTTAATCTTTTTAGTTATTTTTTGCGCTTTTTTTTTGTTTAGCTTTTTTTTTGCTAAAAGTTTTTTAATTTTACTTGTACGGCTTATTTAGTTATAATAGCTAGGCATAAAAAAACTAAAAAGTATTTTATGCGGCTATAGTTTAATTAACTTATAAAATAAAAAGGCAGCTATAAAATTTATTGCTAGCAGCGCTTTTACTTAGTTATTTTAATAATAGTTATAAAAAAAGCGTAGCCTTTAATTTAAATACTTAATAATAATTTTAGCTTAACTTGTTAATTTATAATGTTTAACTAAAAATAACTTTTATTATATCTTTAATATTTTCGCTAGTTTTTTTATAAATAAAAATATAAATTAAAGCTTTTTATTTAAATTAATTTATTTTAAAAGGCTATATATATAAAAGGGCTTTTTATAATAAAGCTATATAATATTATAAACTATTATTAACTTATTATAAAATATTAACTATAATAATTTATTAAGTTTATTAATTATTATAAATATAAACTTTTTTTTGCTTTTATTTATTGCTATTTTTTTAAAGTTTATTATAATATATTAAAACAGCTTTAAAAATATTAATATTAGCTGTAAAAAGCCTAAGGTTTTATCTTTTAATATTTTAGCCGGGTAATATTTAAAATAATTAGTAATATATTTATTATATTTAGCTATAATTCTTAGCTATTAATATTATAATATTATAAGCTTTTAAGTTTTATTATATTTTAAATAAGCAGTTATAATATATTTATATATTTTTTAAAAAATCTTAGTTAATAAATAATTAATTTTTAAAACTATTAATTAACTTTTATAAATAACTAGACTTTTATATTTTTAGCGCCGGCGGGTTAAGGTTATAGCAGGCGTTTGGCCTTTTTAACTTAAGTAAAATCTTTTTTTTTTTTTTTCTTTGGCGCTGCTATAGCGCAGGGCTTAGCGGCGCCAGCTAACTATAAAGCGCGGCTTTGTGTTAGTATTTCTGCAGCGCCTCTGCCGCGGCTAATTAGAAAGCGGGCGGCTCGCGGTAATATAAGCGCGCGCGTATGTTAGCACCTCGGCGGCAGCGCCGGGCAGGCAATGCACAGCATAAAACTTTGGCGGCTAGTTAAAGCCGGCTGCGCTTTTTCTTTTCTTTTTTTTTTTTTTTTTTTTTTTTTTGCTTTTCTGCTTTTTTTTTTTTGCCGCTTTTTTTTCTGCTTGTTTTTTTTTTCTCTGCTTTACTTTATAGCTTTTTTTATGCTAACGCTTTTTTTAGCGCGTTTTAGTTTATTTAAGTTTATTTTAGCGCGTTTTTTATAATATTATTTTTGTTGCCGGCTTGCGCAGTTTTTAGTTTAATTTAATTTTATTTAAGCTTGCTCTGCTTGCTTTATTTACCTAGCTTTTTTTATATATAATATATTTTATTGCTGCTTATTTTATTTTTATGTTATTTTTATTTAATGTTTATTAAACTTTATATTTTATAAATAAATTAAAAATAAAATAAACTAAAATAAAATAAAACTAAATTAGACAATTAGTAAAAAATAATTTTTTTTTTGCGTATAAAAGTTTTATTTTTTATATAAAAGTTTTAACTAAATATAATCTGTTTGCTTTAAAAAAAAAAAAAATAAAAGTTGCGCGACCTGTTTTATTTTTTCTTTTTTTTTTTTTTTTTTTTTCTTTTTTTTTTTTTTTTTCTCTTTTTTTTTTTATTTTAAGCTAGCAACTTTATAGCTTAAGCTATAACAACAAAAATATATACTTTTATATAATAAAATAGTTTTGCTATTATATTATATTTATTTTTAAAATAAAAACATAAATAATTTTAAAAAAACTAAACTATTATATGCAAAATAATAATAAAGCAGCAAAAGTATATTTTTTAAAAAAAAAAAAACAATTTTATTATATTTATAAAGCGTTATTAATTTATTGCACTTAATATATAAATAAACTAAAACAAGCTAAAATAAAAAAATAGCACTTTTTTTTTTAACGTATAATAAAATATTTAATTTTATTTATAATATTTTTTATTTACCGACTTTTAAGCAGCAACTTATATTTTATATAATATTAAAAATTAAAATATATATTTAAATTTTTAATCGAACTTTTATTTGTTTATAATATTTTAAATAAAATTAACCTAGCAGTAGTAAAATATTAAATATTTTTAAAAACCTAGCAGCAAAAAAAAAAAAGAAATTATTTTAAAAAGCTATATAACCTGCTTTATAATAAAGCACGACGTAAAGATTATAAAAAACTAATTTTATGCTTTATTTTTAACTATTTTAATTAGTTATATAAAAAATTATTATATATATATTATATTAGCTTTGCTTATATATAAAAAAAAAAATATATAATATTATAAATTTATATTTTAACCTAATTATAAACTATAACTAGTATTAAATTAACTAGATAAATTTTACTTTTATATAAATATATAAGCAAAAAAAAGATATTATTTTATATAAAGCTTTAAAAATTATAATCGATAAGCTATTAAAAGCATAAAAAGCACTAAAAGCAAAATATTTAAAAAAGATATATTTTAGCATAATTATTATACGAGCATATAAAAGTATATTAAAATTTATTTAAAATAGCTTTTTTTTATTTTTTTAAAACTTATATATAAAAGCTTTTATTTTAACTTTTGCTTATGCTTTTAGATTAAAAGATAGTTTATTAAATAAACACTTTATTTAAAAGGTAAAAAATATATATTATTTATATAAGCTAGTGCTATAATTAAGCTAATTATTATTTTATATAATATAAAAGCATTAAATAATATTTTTATAATATATAAAAATAATATTTTAGTTAAAATTGTATAAATATTTACTTATAAAAAAATATATGTATAAAAAAAAAACGTTTTATTTGCTAAAAAAAAGGTTATTAATCGGTTAAGCTATTATATTTTTTTTTAAAAAAGGTCTTATATAAAAAGTTAATATTTTAATTTAATAAGCACGCATAAAATAATATTTGGTAATAAACTTACGCTAGCAGAATTTTTTATTTATTTTAGTAAATATAAAAGCTATTTAAATTTATATAAAAAAAAAAAAAAAAAAAATAATTTTAATATATATAATAAAAATATAATATAATATTTTATAAATAATATATTTATATATTATATAGCTTAAAAGAATATTTAAGCAATTATAATAAATAAACTTTTTAACTAATTTATACTTAATAACTAGTATTATATAAAGTATTAAGGTATTATTTAAAATATAAGCGCTTTAAAATTAAAATTCTTAATTATAAAAAAGCTGCAAGCAAAAGCAAGCGTATATATAAAACAACCTTTATGCAAAAATTATATAGGCCTTTAGGCACAGCAAAAGTAAGCTTAAGCGAAGATCGCACAATAAAATTTATTTAAAACAATAAAAATTAACAGCCTAATTAGTCGTATAATATTTTATATATTAAATAATCTTTACGCTATTTTTATTCTTGTTAGACAATAAGAATATAAACCGCTTAAAAAGCATATTTTATTAATATAAGAAATATTATTATATAAAAAGAACAAAGCTATTATTTAGCTAGTTTTTGTCTTTGTTATATGCAAATAAAAACATCTTTTTTTTTTAAATATTGGCTTATATAAAGCAGCTAGTTATTTTACCGAGACTAAGCTGCAGCGCTTATATTAACGCTTTAAGATATTTTTATATAAAAAAATTATATAAAATACTTTTTTACGCAGAGCAAAAAATTAAACAATTAATTTTAAAAAAAATCTAAAAGGTTTATTATTATTGCTAAACATATAATAAAGCACTATGCTGCGTTAAAAAGTTTATTATATAAAATAATTATAAATTTATTTATAAAATAATAATAAACATTATGCGCGTAAATAAGCAATAGGTTTATATTATATATAATTAATGCTATAATATTATTTTAAGCCGCTTTTTTTTTTTTAAAGTTAATATTTACATAAAATGCTTAAAAAGCATTATATATACGCAGGCTGGATTAATGTCTATTAAAGACCCTTAGATATTATCGTATATAACCCTGGACTAAATTTTTTATCGGATAAATTTTAGAACTACGCGAAAATAATAGGCGTACGATATCGGAAAATGCTTATAAAAGCATACTAGCTAAGCAGTTTAAAAAGTAAAACAAGCGCATAAACCGCTAAAATATATATATAATATTTTTTAAAAAGAAATCGACGTATATATAAATAATAAGTTAATTTTACTAATAGCAGTAAAAAACGCTAAATAATATAGCTAGGCCGACTAGCCTTATACTAACCTTTTTTATTTAAAAAGTATACCTTTATATTAACGAAGACTTTTTTTTTTTTTTAGCTTTTATATAAAGAGGAGCTGTTGTTTAAAAAGTAATAAAAATACCGCGCGAAAACTATACAAAAATTAAAAAAAATCTATTATGCGATTAAAAAAAACGGAACAGTTTATTATTATACGATATATTTATACTTTTATTTCGCAGCAAAGTTTTTATATAAAAAAAAAAAAAAAAACAGATAAAAAAAACTATATAAAATTAAAGCGATTAAAGAATTAAATATAATTATTGTATTAATTAATAAACTGATCTATTTTTAATATATGCTAGTTAAGCTATATTATCGTATAATAGATGCCTAAGAAAAAGACTTTAAAAATAATAACGTACGACTAGTATAGCTAATAGTAGCGCAAAAAAAACGCGGCTGGCTAAAAAAAAAACTTGCTACTTATTTATTATATAAAAATAAAGCAGCTTTAATTCTTTTAACTTTAAAAAAACAATAAGCTTTTAAGCTGGCAATTAAGTTTTGCGCAGATAAAATTATTATAACCTCTAAAAAAGCATTTAAAAAATTAAGTGCAATAAAGATTAATAAGCTTGTTGTATAAGGTGTTTTTAAATTTATTGCGTATAATTTAAACATATATAAGAAAAAGTATATTTTTAAATCTTGCTTTATATAAAGAGGTAAAAAAAAAGAATATTAAGCTATATAAAAAGTTAAGACTAGTTATATAAAAGTATAATAATGCTAAAAAAAGCATAGTTTTTATTTAATTACTAATAATTTAATAAATAAAATTAACAACTAATTTTAGCTTTTAAATTTATTTTTATATAAGACTTTAAAGCATTATATAGGTTTAAAAATATTATTTAAGCTTATATTTAATCGAAAGACAAGCTATCGCGCAATAATTATATTTATTTACCTTTAGCGCTAAAAAATAAATACTCTTTTTTTTTAAAAGCTATTTTATAAATTATACGACTTTTTTTAATAGCTTAGCTAAGTCTAAGCTATATTAGTTTAAAATTTACTTTTAATACTACAAGAAAAAGGTTAAAATATAAATATATACGTATAGCTTATGCTTACTGCTTGCATATAATGGCTTAAACGCTTTAGGGATTACTGGAATATAAATAAACAATATTTTAAGTTTTATAACGCTAAAGTTCTTTTTGCGCAAAAAAAAAAAAAAGCAGAAGTTTAAACAAGCAGAAGCTTAAACAAGCAAGATTTTGCGCGAAGCTTAAAAAAGACCTGGTCTTTTAATTACCTAATCGAGTGCTATAGCAGAAAGCTTTTTTTATATAAAAATATTATTACAATAATTTAAAAAAAAACCAAGCTAAAGATTTAGCTAAAGTCGACCCTTGTATAAAAAAATCTATTTAAGCTTATGTTTTTTAATAGGCCTAAGAAATATATATTAATAGTATATGTAAACCGGAGGCTGCGTATAATTTTGCTGTTGCAGCTAGCTTAAGTAGCCGATTTATAGTCGTATAATATTAAAGCATTAAACAAATAGATTAAATAGCAGATAAATAACTTAAGTCGAAAACTTATATTTATCTCTTTTAATTTTAATTATATAAAACTATTTATTTTTATAAACAGCTTATTTGCTAATAATTTAAATATAATATTTTAATTTAAATTTATTATTATATAAGTAGTCAAGACTTATATAAAAAATATAATAAATTTAAATTTTAAAATCGAAAGCAGTATTATGCATAAAAACTTAAGCAAAAATAAACGCGTTATATAAAGCGTTTTAGCTAGCAAGCAAGTTATATAGTATAATAAGCAGTTTTAATAATGCTATTACTTTTTATATAACTTTTAAAAAGCTTGTAAAAGAAAGCATTTAGTCTGCCTTTAACTTTAGTTATTTTATGCTTAGACTTAAAATTATTATATAACAGCTTAGTTAAGCTGGAAATAACGCAAAAAAAAAGACTAATAATCGATATTATATTTTTTTAAAAATTGTATAAAAAAAAAGAAATCTTTAAAGTATAATAAATTTATAATAAAAATAACCTAGCAGATATATTTATTAAGCGTCCGCTAAACTAAGCGCTAAAAACTTTAGTTTTTATAAATAAGCGGCTTATATAAGTCGAAGCATTTATTAAAAGGCTGTAAAAAATACGCTTATATAATAAAAGGCAGCTAGCAATTAGATTGCAGCGGAAAAAGCAAGCATTTATGTATAAGCGTTAAAAAAAATATTATATATAAATATTAAATAAAATATTATATATAAACATTAAAAAAAAAAAGATAAAATATAAAAAAATAACAAGATTTTTATTTATATCTTGGAAAGCTTAAAATATTATATAAGCGAAACTATTATTTTTTTAACTGTAAATAAAGCAACGCGCGTTATGTAAGCGCTAGATATATATAGTATAAGCGCTACTTTAAAAGCTAAAAACGCAACAATAAACCTTAAAAAGCGTACTATTATAACTATAATAGCTGCTGCGCGGACTATTAGCATATTTACTAGGCATTATAGCTTTATAGCTTTAAACTAGAATAGCTTAAAAATATCTCTTTTAATAAATGAGTTTTGCTTAAACATCGGCTAAGTTATTATTATGCAACATTTTAAAAATAATATTAATAAAAGGGGCGGCAGCAAGAATGCTTTTTTTTTGCTGTTATATAGTAAAATATATTAGCAGAAAAATATATTAAAAACTATTTATATAAAAAGCAAGGCAAAAAAAGTATATATGTTTATATATAAAGCCTATATAAATGCCCGGCAAGCTAAGGTCTTTATAAGAAGGCGGTACTTTTTAATAGCGCTATCGTTAAGCGTATAAATAAAGTTGCTAAACTAAGCGATCTTACTAAGCGGTGGCAGCGCAGGGCGCAGGCGCAGGCAAGCGGCGGCAGAAGCGGCGGCAGCAGTAGATATATTATTGCTATTGCTACTGCTAATAACTTTACTTGTTTTACTGTTAGTATAATATTTAAAATAGCAAAAAGCTTTACGTATAGTAATAATAATAGTAGTAGTGGTGCTAGTGCTGCTATTGCTGCTACTGCTACTGCTGCTAATATTAGTGCTAATATTAATGCTAGTGCTAGTGCTAGTGCTGCTGCTGCTGCTATTGCTGCTGCTACTACAGCGTATAACTATTTTTATTAATATAGCTTTAAAAATAACAGCGAAGAGGTATATATATAATATATGTGTATATATATATATGTATATATATGCGTGTATATATATATGCGTATAAAAAAGAAAAAAAAAAAAAAGAAAAAATAGGCATAAAAATAGTTTATTTATAAATTATAAAGGCAGACTTATAAAAATACCGGAAAAAGTTATATATAAAAAAAAAGTTATATATAAAAAAAAAGTTATATATAATAAGCACTTATAAAGTGCTTTAAGAAGTTGCGTATAAAAAATATTTATAAATTGCTTAAAAAAGTTATATATAAAAAGCACTTATAAACTAGCTTTTTTTTTTTGCACGCGTAAAATATTTTATAATATAATATATATATAATAAAAACAGCAATTTAATATATTATTAAAACAATTTTATTAGCTATAAATTAGTTATATATTATAGCTGTTATTTTTTTTGCGTTTATAGTTTTTTATACTTTTTAGTAGTTATATAATAATATATCGCAGTTAAAAAAAAAAAAAGCTAGTGTTAAAATATTAGTGTTAACTGCGTATAAGGCTACTGCTTTTAGTTATATATAAAGCTATTTATATAAAAGTTAAGCTAACTTATTAGCTTAACTAGTTAAGCGGTATATATACGCAAAATTCTCTTACTAAAAAAAAATTCTTTATATTAAGGTTTTATCTTTTTATTACTTAGCTAAATAAATCAATAAACATAGTTATTTATTTTACTTATTTATTTATATATAATATTATACCCCTTAGCCACCTAATATTAATTATTATTTTATATAATATAAAAAGCACTAGATAATACTTTTATAATATATAAAGATAATACTCTAGTCAAGATTATATAAACATTTATTTATAAAAAAATATATATACAAAAAAAAAATGCTTTATTTGTTTGCTAAAAAAAAAAGTTGCTAGTTAAGTAATTATATTTTTTAGAAAAAGTATTATGCAAAAGGTTAATACTTTAATTTAACACGCACAAGATAATATTTAGCTAAATAACTTTTATACTATTTTTATTTTCGTTAAAAGATATAAACTGCTTAAAAAGCATACTTTAATAATATAAAAGATATTATCGTGCGGAAAAAATAAGGTCTTTGTTTTATTTTTGTTTTTATTATATATAAATAAAAATATTTTTTTCTTTTAAATATTAGCTTATATAAAATAGCTAGTTATTTTATTAAGACTAAGCTGCGGCGCTTGCATTAGCGCTTTAAACCTTTTTTATATAGAAAGACTATTTATTTATATAAAATATGCTTTTATACGCAGAATATAAAGCAGATTAAATAATTAATATTAAAAAAAATGCAAAAGTATTATTATTATCGCTAAACATATAATAAAACACTATGCTGCTTTAAAAAGTTTACTATATAAAATAATTACAAATTTATTTATAAAGTAATAATAAATATTATACGCGCAAATAAGCAATAGGTTTATATTATATTATATATAATTAATTAATGCTGCAATATTATTTTAAGCTGCTTTTTTTTCTTTTAAGTCGATGTTTATATAAAATGCTTAAAAAGCATTATGCACACACTAAATAAATAAATATTTACTAAAGACCGACTTTTAAACATAATTAATCGGATATAACTTTAAAATAAATTTTATATTAGATAAAATAAATTTTAAAACTACGCAAAAGCGATAAGCGTACGCGTATAATACTAGGAAATGCTTGTTGGAAGCATGTTAAGCAATTAAAACAGTAAAACAAACATATAAGCTGCTAAAAATATGCATGCGTGCAAATAATATTTTTCGAGAAAAAATCGACCGATATATATATAAATAATAAGTTAATTTAACTAATAGCAGTAATAAAAGCGCCAGATAATATAACTAGACTAACTAGTCTTATATTAACTTTTTTTGTTTTTAAAAAATATATTTTTATATTAACAAAGACTTTTTTTTTTTTTTAGCCTAGCTTAGCCTAGCTTAGCCTAGCTCTTGTGCAAAAAGAAGCTGCCATTTAAAAAGCAATAAAAATACTGCGCAAAAACTATACAAAAGTTAAAAAAAATCTACTGTGCGATTAAAAAAAACAAAATAGTCGGTTTATTATTATATAATTAATATATATTTACTTTTTTATTTTACAGCAAGGTCTTTATATAAGAGAAAAAGAAAACAAAGCGCATAAAAAAAAAAAAACTATATAAATAAAATCAAAGCAGTCAAAAAATTAAACAGTAATTGCAGCGTTACTTTAATTAATAAACAGGCCGATCCGCTTTTAAACATATATAACTTTAGCTATACTATTGCATAACAGGTGTTTAAAGAAAAAAGCCAAGAAAAAATAACTAACGTACGATTAGTAAAGCTAGTAATAGCACAAAAAAAACGCAGCCGGCCGAAATAAAAGAGAGCCTGTTATTTATTTATTTATTATATAAAAGCAAACTAGCTTAAATTTTTTTAACTTTAAAAAAAAAAACGACAAGCTTTTAAGCAAGCAGGCAGACAAACAAGCTAGCTAGCTAGCTAGCAACTAAGCTTTACGCAGATAGATTAATTAACTGCAGCCTTTAAAAAAGCATGCAAAAAATTAAATACAACAAAAGTTAATAAAAGTTAATAAAAATTAACAGACTTGTCGCATAAAATATTTTAAAAGATTATTATATATAATTTAAACATATATAAAAAAGCGGCAAGTTTTTTATATTAGCTAGCTTTTAAACCAGACTTGCTTTTTTTTTGCTTTATATAAAACTTTAAAGCTATCGTGCAAGCGTCTAAAAACATTAGCTAAGCTTATATCCAGTTAAAAAACAAGCTGTCGCGCAATAACTATACCTACTTATTTCCCAAGCTTAAAAATAAATAAATACCTTTTAAAAGCTATTTTATAAATTATGCAACCTTTTTTAATAGCTTAGCCAAGCCTAAGCTATATAAGTTTAAGACCTACTTTTAATACTATAAAAAAAAGGTTAAAATATAAGTATATATATACGGCTTATGCCTACTGCTTATATATAATAGCCTAGACGCTTTAGGGATTATTAAAATATAAACAAACAATATTTTAAGCCTTGCAACGCTAAAGTCCTTTTTGCGCAAAAAAAAAAAAAAGCTCGAACAAGCAAAATCTTGCGTAAAGCTTAAAAAAAAAGCGCCAGTTTTTCAATCTAATTACCTAATCAAGTGCCACAGCAGAAAGCTTTTTTTATATAAAGGCAATATTATAATAACCTAAAAAAAAGCCAAGCTATAAATTAAATAAAATCTAGCTAAAATAAAGTCAGCTTTTATACAAAAAAAGCTGCCTGCTTAAGCGTATACTTTTTTATAAGCCTAAAAAAAGCATTTATTAATAATATATACAAACTAAAAGCTGCGTATAATTTTGCTATTGCAGCCTAAAATAGCTACTCTATAATCACATAATATTAAAATATAAATTAACTAAATAAATAAACAGGTCTAATAGCAAATAAATAACTTATATTAAAAACTTACGTTTATTTTTTTTAACTTAAACTATATAAAGCTGTTTATTTTTATAAATAGCTTATCGGCTAATAATTTAAGCATAACATTTTAGCTTAAATTTATTATTGTATAAATAGTTAAAGCTTATATAAAAAATATAATAAATTTAGACTTAAAAATCAAAGGCCAAAAATAATATCGCGTATAAAAACTTAAATAAAAATAAACATGCTATATAAAATGTTTTAGCTAGCAAGTTAAATAAAACAATATAGTATAATATAATATAATAAGCGGTTTTAATAATATTATTGCTTTTTATATAACCTTTAAAAAGCTCGTAAAAAAAAACATTTAGCCTGCTTTTAACTCTAGTTTTCTTAGGCTTAAGCGCAGGCGCTAACTTAAAATTATTATATAATAGCTTAATTAAGCTAAAAATAACGCAAAGCAAGGCAAAAAAAAAGACAAATAATTAATAAATTAATATTATATCTTTTTAAAAATTATACAAAAAAAAAAAAAAAAAAAAAGCAGGCAAGCAGGCAGGCAGGCAAGCAGACAGATAAGCAAAAAAAAAAGAAATTTTTAAAATATATATAATAGACTTATAATAAAAACAATTAAGCCGACATATTTTTAAAGCGTATTTTAAACAAAGCGCTAAAAACTTTAATTAGTTTTTATAAACAAGCGGCTTATACAAGTTAAAACACTTATTAAAAGATTATAAAAAATATATTTATATAATAAAAGATAGCTAACAACTAAGCTATAGCAAAAAAAGCAAGCATTTATATATAAGTATAAAAAAAGATATTATATATAAGTATTAAATAAAATCTTATATATAAATATTAAAAAAAGAAAAAAAAAAAAAAAAAAAAAGCATAAAAAGATAATAAAATTTATATTTATACTTTAAAAGGCTTAAAAAACCGTATAAACAAGACTATTTTTTTTTTAACCGCAAATAAAACAACGCGCGCTATGCAAGCGCTAAATACACGCAGTATAAGCGCTACTTTAAAAGCTAAAAATACAACAATAAACCTTAAAAAGCGCACTATTATAGCTACAACAGCCGCCGCGCAAACTGTTAGCATAGCTGTTAAATATAACAGCTTTATAGCTTTAAACTAAAATAGCTTTAAAATATCTCTTGCGCTAAATAAGTTTAGCTTAAACGTCGGCTAAATTATCGCTGCGCAATACTTTAAAAATAATATTAATAAAAAGCGCAGCAGCAAAAATATTTTTTTTTTATTATTATAACAATAAAATATATTAGCAGAAAAATATACTTATAATCTACTCTTTATATAAAAAGCAAGGCAAAAAATATATATATTTATATATAAAAACTATATAAACGCTTAGCAAGCCAGGGTTTTTGTAAAAAAGCAATACTTTTTAACGGCGCTATTATTAAGCGTATAAACAAAGTTGCTAAACTAGGCAATTTTATTAAGCGGCGGCAGCGCAAGGCGCAGGCGCAAGCAAGCAGCAATAAAAAAGGCAGCAAAAGTAATAGCAAACATGCTGCTGTTGCTGCTGCTGCTACTATTAAAGACTTTATTTATTTCGCTGTTAATATAACACTTAAAATAGCAAAAGGCCTTACATATAGTAATAATAATAATAATAGTAATAATAGTAGTAATAATATTACTAATACTAGTATTGCTAATACTGCTGCTGCTATTGCTGCTATTACTGCTACTGCTGCTGCTGCTACTGCTGCTACTACAGCGCACAACTATTTTTTTTAGTTAATATAATCTTAAAAACACTAGTAAAAAGGCCTACGTACGATATATATATATATATGTGTATGTGTATATATATATGCGTGCATATATATATATATGCGCGTATAAAAAAAAAAAAAGAAAAAAAAAAAAAGAAAAGGTATAAAAGTAGCTTATTTATATATTATAAAAGCAAGACTATAAGCAATTACCTAAAAAAGTCACGTACATATAAAAGGCATTTATAGCTTGCCTAAGAACATTACATATAAAAAACACTTATAGCTTGCTTAAAAACGTTATATATAAAAAACACTTATAAACCAGCTTTTTTTTTCCTTTGCACGCATAAAACACTTTATAACGTAATATATATACGGTAAAAACAGCAATTTAACATATTATTAAACAATTTTATTAGCTACAAGTTAGTTATACACTATAGCTATTATTTTTATTTTATTTTTTTAGCGTCTATAGTTTTTTATGTTTTTTATGTTTTATAGTAGCTATATAAAAGCATATCGTAGTTTTAAAAAAAAAAAAATATAAAATAAAAAAATAAAAAAAATATGGAAAGTTTTATAATATTAATATACTAGTATTAACTATATACAAGGCTATTACTTTAGTTGCGTACAAGGCTGTTTATATAATACTAAGCTAATTAAGCTATATATATACGCAAAATTTTCTTATTAAACAAGAATTTTTTATATAAAAGTCTTACCTTTTAGCTACTTTAGTAAATAAATTAATATATATAGCTATTTATTTTATTTATTTTTTACGTATAAATAATATTATTTCTTTTAGCTACTTAGTATTAATATTATAATAAAAGCAGATTTAATAAACACACTGTTGTTTTATATATGCTTTAAAATATTTTTTATGCCTTATTGTAGCATTTTTTCTCGGCAGTAAAAAAGCCGGCACTTTTTTGCTAATCTATAAAAAATACTTATTGCGCTCGCCGGGACAATATCTTTATCGTACAACAAATAATACAATATCGACAGCTATATAATACGGCTTTATTTTTTACTAGCTTTTTTTACTTAGCTTTTTTTTAGCTGTTTTATTTGCTTACGTTTATAACTTTTATCTTGTAAAATATATATTATATTTTAAGCAACACTATGCTTTATAAGACTTGAAATATTTAGCTCGGCTTGTTTAAACTTAGCCGAAATAATATAGTTTACTTGCTTTTTTTTTTTTTTTTTTTTTTTTTTTTTTTTTTTTTTTTTTTTGATTTAAATATTTTTAAATTTTAAAAGAAAAAAAGTTTTAAATGGTTTTTTAAAAAAAAAAAGAAATTAAAATAAATTTTATT
>MU380493.1:0-26963 GCA_022495085.1 Xylaria sp. FL1042
AGTTTAAAAAAAACTTGTTTTTTTTTATATTATTTAATAATATATTTATTAAATTAAAATTAATTTAATTAAAAATAAAAATTAATATTATAAAAATATTTTCGCTTAAAAAGCTATTATTTAATATTAAATTAAAAAAGTTATAAAATCGGTTTTTTTTTTGCTATAAGTTTATATTAAAATATAAGTTTATTTTATAAAAATATAAAAAAATAAAAATAATAAATATTTAAAAAATAAAAAATATAGCGATATTATTATTAGTTATTGCTTTTATAGTTTTAATGCGTTATTTTTTTTTATAATAAAATAAAAATCTAGTTTATTAAGCTTATAAAAGCTTGCGTAAAGATTTATAAGCAGTTAAATTAAATAAAAAAATTTTTAAAAAAAATAAATAAATTGCTGTTTTTTTTAAAATAGCTAATATATATTATATAATTAATTAATATTTTTTTTAAAGTTTTTTTTTTATAGTTAATTATTTTAGCTAGTATATATTTACTTAATATTTTATTATAATCTTTAATTTTTTATATTTTAAGTAAGCTTATATAGCAAAAGTAATAAATAATTAATAAAGCGTTTTATTTAAAACGGCTTTTTTAAAAAAAAAATAAAAAAGCAGTAAAAGTTATTATATTATTTTCGTAGTATTAATTAGTTAATATATAAGTCTATTATTTTATAGTTGCACTTTAAAAAATAATAAGCGTTAAATATTTTAAGTCTTATTAAAAATACTAATATATTAAAAAGTAAAGCTAACTAATAAAACAATTAATAAATTTATTATATTTAAATTTAAAATAATAATATAAAGTAAAAAAGTTTAATTAAAAAAAAAAACGCGATATTTATAGTTTATAAAAGTCTACTATATTTAAAAACTAAAATTTATATAAAAAATCCTTTTATAAATATACGCAAGGTTAAGCTTATGCTTAATTATTTTAATTATAAGCCTTTATTTTCTTTTGCTAGCTCTTAGCTTTATCGTATTATAAAAAAATATTTATTATATTAAATTTAGCTTATTTTTTTGCTAGCGTATTTATTATATAATTTATAGCTTTATAATTTAAATTTTTTTTTATTAATTAAATAAAATTATTATTAAATTTTATTAAATATTTATATAAAATAATATTAAGCTTTTTTAAGCAAGCTAGAATTTTTTAAAATATTTATAATAGCTAAAAAAAAAACTTTTATAAGTAAGCATATTAAAAAAAATTAATTTATTATAAATATATTTTTTTATAATCGCTAAAAGCTTTTAAATTTTCGGCTAGTAAAAAATATATTATAAATAATTATTAAAGCTATTTAAATTATATTTATTTTGCGTTAAAAAACGCTTAATTTTATAAATATTTTTAGTGTAGCTATAATTTTTATATTAAAAAGTTTAAAAGATTTAATTTTAGTTTAAAAATAATATATATTAAACGTTTAAAAATTAATATATTTATTATTTATATATTATTTAAAAAGCTTAGCAAAAGCTTTAATAGTTAATTTAGCTAAATTATAGCGCTAAAAAAAAAAATAAAAAATTAAAAGCTTAAATATAAAAATTAAAGTTTAAAAAGTAAAAAAAAGTTTATTTAAAGCTAAATTAGTTATTTGCTAATATTAAAGTAGTTTTTTAAACAAAAAAAATAATATAACTAATAAAAAAGTAATAGTTTATATAAGTTATATTAAATTTAAATAAAAACTTAATAAAATCGAGCTTTAAAAACAATAAAAAGATAAAGAAGTATATTTAAGTTAGTATAGCTTAATTTAGTTAATTTAGGTCAATTGGTTGTTAAGATAATCTATATATTATGCGAAAGTGCTGCTAAATTGGTGATGCCTTCAAGGTGGGCCGTTGGGGGGGTGGGCCGTTGTTGGGTGGGTTATCTTAAGCAAAAAAGAGATAAGTCTTCAAGATGACCTCGGTATTAAGGTTTTCTCATATTTTATATTTTATCATAATGACGTATGTTGCACTCCTCTCGGATAGTGACTACTGTAGAGGTGATGTGTCAGGGTCGGGACGGAGCCTCTGGGACCGATACAGTTGGGGATTGGACACTGATGAGTTCTATAATGGTATGATCTGCTGGACGTAATCTAATAGTTGGATTCTGCCTGAACTTTGTCACCATTTATACATCAGTTGATTTCGGCACTTGCACTAGATAGGAATAATATTTGCCTTATAAATAGTTTTTCCGCTGTGAAGTTATATACACGGCGACTTGCCATACATTATTTGCCTAAGAGCACTTCGTAGGCCGTTGAAAACTCATATTCTTCATTTCGTTTTTCGGTTCCAGCATGTGGACTACCAAGAACAAGCGAGATACAGAGCTGACCTTTAAATGGGGCCATTGGCAAGGTGCGAGTGTTGCTGATTCGCTCTCAAGCATCTAGTCAGGACTGAACTTAAGCGAAGCCGGCGCTGATCACCCAGCTCACATCGTCATTGAACGAAGTAGTGGCGTCAAACGTGTCAACGCCGCCGTTACTTGCGATGTAGCCCACATTGGAGTAGTGGCGGAAGAAGCGGGTGGGATAGCCCCAGGCCCGGATCGAGTTGCCCTGGCCGTTAAGACCCGACATTGGGCAGAACGTGGCGTCTTCGTTAAACTGCTTACTGCCGTCGCTGGCGTTGAGCAGTAGCGCGAAGTTGTAGTGCCTTATGTAGCTACCGGGGGTATCGACGGACTCGAACGAGAAGCAGGCACTGTTGCCGAGGCCGGTGCGAACCGTCCAACTAGCCTGCTGCTTCAGAGCGGTGGTGCTAGATGATGAGACTACCTGGGTGTTGACGGTAGTGCCGGTGTGCGCGAGGTAGCGTGTGTCGTAGCCGGCCGTGGTGACCCGCAACGAGATCGAAGAACCAACGCTGAGTGCCGGGCCACTGGTCAAGGACGTGGTGGCGTATTTGGCGGCCACGATGTTGGCCTGCACTGAGTTCTCAGTGGCGTCGGACGGATAACCCGAGGTCATTACACCCTCATAGAACGTGCCCTGAGCGCTGACGCTGTTATCACCACCGATACCGAGAATGATAGCACCCTCTTTGCTCATCGGGTTGTAGCCGGACGCACTCGGGCGCGCTCCGCTATAATACGTTGAAAGCGAGCCGGACGCCGCGTTACCACCGCGGAGAGACCATTGGTTCGCTTCTCCCTTTAGGACTGCGGTAACAAAGCGGTACGAGATTGACGGGTCGGCAGCATTGTTTCCGGTGTTGCGGCCGGAGAACAGGTTGTTCTCCATATCGGCCATGACCCAAGGACCCGAGCCAGCCCCAGAGCCCCAAGCAGTGCTGGTACCATAGTAGAGAGCCTCCATGTGGCCATTACCGGTATCGGTACTGCTAGTCTCGGCATTGCCATAGTCGAAGCAGCAGCCGCTGTTATAATGTGTGCCGTCAAAGATAGCATACATGCCCTCGGCTACATCACCTGTTGCAGTGCCGCTGGCAGCGTTATTACGATAACCGGTACCAGGCGATACGAAGACACCGTACGCCTTCTGGCCGTTCAGCGTGACTGGGGCACCAATCGCGCTGGCTAGATTGTCGTAGCCATTGGATTCAGGGCCTCTGAAACCGCCGGGAGGGGCCTGGGTGAGGTGATTGCCGCGGCCGGACTGGTCATAGATAATGGTAATGAGGCATGTCGTGCTGGCGCAGAAAGTGTCCTGAGCGGCGGCGTTAGCGACACCACCCGCAGACAACGGTGCGATGTTGGTGGTGGCGCCGTCAGAGCCACGTTTCACCTGGTAGAGTGAGCCGGAGTAGGCGCTGTATAGAGCACGAGTGGTGCTGTGTGCAGCGATACAGGGCGTGCCGCCGGAGGAGTAGATGTCGCAGGGGCCAGCGGCCACAAGGGAACCGGTGGCCACGAGGCCGAGAGCGAGTCTTGAAATCATGTCGGATCACGTTTGGCGGGCCACATATGTGAGCATTTCCTATCCGGCGTCACGTCGAGTGCATTTATAGCCGTGTCTCAGGGCCCGTGAGCGTCCAAGCTTGCTTCCTCGGCGAACAGCCTAGACGGCCGCCGAGGCTTGACGCGCACATTGACGAGGGTAGCTTTCATTTTCGTCACGAGGTGTTATTCGTGGAACTCTGAGGATCCACGGGTCTAAGCGGGGCGCAACATCAGGTGGTATAACACTTGCGATATCGAATCCGCGTTGGCATGGTCGTCTGAGGTGATAATTCTGAGCGAGGGGATTTGGACTTAAACCAGAACTATGGTTAGGCCGCGGTCCCAGATGGGGCTTGAGGACACGCATTCCCGCGCCACCTCGTCAGAACCCCGGACACTCCCAGTTATTCGGGCATGAAGGCCGCTATCCTCTTCCCGCGCTTCAAGAATGAGAGCCAATCGGCAGTTTGTTGTCGGCTTTGGACGTGGACTCGCCTGCTAGGTAACGTCTATGTGGAACTTCTAAGTGGAATGGTTGGATGGAGAATTTTCGGGCCATTGCGACGAAAATGGAAGGTCCGTTTGTTTTCATTTTGCCAGGGGCTTATTCCAAGCGGTAATACTACACTGCATATGCCACGAGTAGTATCTCTTGGAGGCAGTTAGTTGGTCCAGGGATGGGAATAAAGAGAGCATCAATTACGCGCCAGTCTCTCATCTCATTGGCGCGCAAAACAGCTAGTGTACCTATTGTCTACGCGATGTTACTCTAACTATATTTTATGAGATTCTACCTAGCCTCATATATCTAGTACGGAGTACAGTACTACATATGTCCCTAGTCCAGGTCTCCATAACATCTATTTATAATGAGCTTAGCGGTGATCGCCCCGTGGGGTTAAGGTTTAGTTTCCTGCAAAGCGGGCTTGGTCGCTGATCATGGTGAGAGGTGCGCATACAAGTAGCATTTGCAGATGGTGGACAGTAGGATGGTCTCCGATATAGTCTCCATTTTACCCTGCTCATAACACGTGCTGTTATGACTTCTCTATATTGGGAAGGTCCCTGTTCCATACCTAATAGGCGGGCTTGGAACAGCAGCGTGGAAGCTCCTATGCGTACTCATAATTGAATAGTTAGACTAACAACATTTGCGCACCAATCACGATTTGAGCTGCGGGAGTTAGCCCTCCGGTCACTACCAGCCTGTAATCGCTCTTCCGCTTCTTTTTGACTAGGTAACATGCTGGAGCTTTATGTGATATATGTGTAGACTAAAAATAAGGCTTGTTTTCGCAACCAGAACCTGCCATGTAGCTCGCAATGCAGACATGACTATGACAAGGAGCGAAAACTAACATTAACTGGCGACTGATTTAACCCAATGACAATGCATATTCCGGCCTTTCTAATCTTGACTCACGCCTTCTTCGGCTTTAGAGCAGTTTTCGCCGATGTCACCACCACAATTGTCGCGTCTTCCAACTATGGAGTTTGGGATGGATGGGGAACTTCTCTGGCATGGTGGGCAGCTACGTTCGGCGATCGTGACGACCTAGCAGAGGCAGTCTTCTCCTTAGAGAATGTATCATTAAACGGTGTCACCCTACCGGGACTAGGAATGACTATTGTTCGGTACAATGCTGGTGCTACCAGTTCAAATTCCATCGACGGTGATAGCATCGTGAAATCGCCAGACATAAACCCAACTCGTCTCATTGACGGGTACTGGCTTGATTGGACGAGTAGTGACCCAGCGTCTTCGAGCTGGCTATGGTCACAAGACACTAAGCAACGAACAATGATGCAAAAGGCCAAAAGCCTTGGTGCGAATCTCTTCGAGCTGTTCAGTAACTCGCCTATGTGGTGGATGCTAAACAATCATAATCCTTCAGGATCAGATGACGGCTCGTCTGACAATTTGCAAACTTGGAATCACCAACAATTTGCTGTCTACCTTTCCACCATTGCGCTGTACGCCAAGAATAACTGGGGGATCACGTTTCATTCAGTCGAAGCTTTCAATGAACCATCGGCAAATTGGTGGAATGGAAAAACGGGAACACAAGAGGGCTGTCATTTTAACGTCGCAACACAACAGGATGTCCTACCTTACCTGAGATCTGAACTCAACAACAGAGGACTTAGCTCAGTTTTAATATCCGCCTCAGACGAGAACAGCTACGACGTTGCCATTAGCACTTGGAATGGTCTAAATTCAACTGCAAAGGCTACAGTCGGACAAATCAACGTTCACGGATACCAGTACGGGAACGGTGATCGAGTAGGTCTTTATCAACAAGCTGTGAATTCGGGGAAAAAGCTGTGGAATAGCGAATATGGAGAATCCGACGCAACGGGATCACAGCTGATTAGTAACGTGATCCTAGACTTCCGCTGGCTACATCCTACTGCGTGGGTATACTGGCAAATAGTCGATGGTGGTGGTTGGGGGCTCATCACAGGCGATAATACGGCTGTTTCTCTTAGCGGGCCAACCCAAAAGTACTTTATCCTGGCTCAACTCACGCGACATATTCGGCCCGGCATGCGGATCCTGGATTCGGGCTGCGATTACGCAGTTGCCGCCTATGACACTACTGCACACAAGCTAGTGATCGTAGCTGTGAATTGGGGCAGTGCGCAGTATCTGAACTTCGAACTTTCTCAATTCAGCACACCAGGGCAAAGCGGCACAACGATCCAGCGCTGGAGCACGCAGATAGGTTCGGGAGAGCAGTACGCTACATACAAGGATACAACCCTAAGCGGGACTAAGTTTTGGTCGTATTTTGCGCAGAACCAAGTGCAAACTTTCGAAGTGCCTGGGGTAATCATCTAACTCGACAGTTGGCATGGGCGCAAAGATTACCCATCTCATGGTACGGATGCCCGTCTCTCAAGGCCAGCGGTGCAATATAAGCTATATTACAACTTTAAGTCTGTTGGTATAGGGAGGTCAAGCGTTGCTCTGGAGAAAGCTGGAGGTAGAAACCGTGGATTTCGGGATCTAAAGAGAATTATGAAATGTATAAGAGCTCTATTCCAAGTTCTTGCAAAGTTGCATTATGTGAGTGCGTATGGGATCATTCTTACGTAGAAGAGACCCATCGATTTCTACTTGATTCATTGTCATGTAAAAAGCCTGACATTATTCAAGGCCGATCACCTTATACTAGTTTACTTTAACATTGACTGAAAACTCTATCTTTTATCTATATGCTATGCTGACCTCCTTGATAACAGGCTAGGTTTGCCCCCAATAATGAAATACGAAAGAGCAGAAGTGATTGCGGATAAGATGGCAAAGGTGAGGTTCATATTTCCGTAACCAATAGAACCATTCAAATAGCCTGCAACAACCGGCCCTATAGCGAGACCCGAGCAGTAAAAGAGAGAGTTGAACCCGTATAACTGAGCATATGGGCCGTTTTCGCCAAAGAAACCCGGGTTTGCCTTGTCATACTTCTGTACAACATTACTAGCCTCTACTACGCTCGGCGAACCTATCACAGCCAATCCAACCCCATTCAGTGCTAAAAGGGCACAAAACAAGACGATATTCTGGGACTTAGGGAGCAGCTCATCTGAGGGGAGTCGGAGCAAGATCAGCACTGGCACCATCCACCCAAATCCAAGCACCGCCGCTTTTTTGGTCCCGTAACGGTCAACGGCCCAACCTGCGACTGGCCCGAGAAAGAGATACGGAACATTCAGCGCAATAAATATGAGCCCAGCCTTCAGGGGAGAAAAGTTGAACAGAGCTTGAGCCTCTGTGGGAATGGTCGCGTCATATACAGCGAGCAATGATGCTTGAACAAAGGCGAGGCAGAGTGCCACGAGCAAACGTGGGCTCTTGAAGCATATCAAGATAGGTAGAGCGCGTACAAGCTTATTCGGCTGCTGGCGGATCTTGTATGCTTCATCTTCCCTCTTGGGCAATAAAGCATCCTCCTCGGATGCTTCATGACTAATCCCATCATTATCTTGATCCATTCTTGACCCCATGCTGCGTACAGTTCCCTCGGCACTGTCAACCGACTCATAGTATTTCGCTGCAGTTCTCTTTTCCACGACAAGGAATCGCATGATAAAGTCCAACCCGAGAATCCCGGCTCCTAAGCCGAATACTCCGGCATACCCAGTCTTTTCATACAGCACGCCGCCGATAACAGGCGCCATCAACTCCCCGATCGAGATAAAAGAGAAAATCTAACATTAGTTAGTTCGGGTCTAACAAGGACTAACACATCAGGTGGGGTATCACTTGCTGATCCTATGACTTTGCCCAAGTCTTTAGGTCCTACGGTATCAAGCACCATGGCGAGTCCGACGGTCCAAACAACAGCTGCACTCATGCCCTGAAGAATACGAGCGACAACCAAGACATTAATACTCCGGCCAAGAGCTAGGAGAATAGTGGCAGCAAGGAGAGCAGCAAGGCCGCTGAGATAGGGTAGCTGTCGAGCATTGGTGCGGTCGGCAATCCATCCCGCAGGCACTGATGACACTACGGACGCACCAGCAGATGCTGCTAGAAGACTTGAAACATATGGCTGAACTTCGTTTTCGGGGATTGAGAGTCTGCTTCGCAACATGAATGGCAATACAGGCACTATCAAACCATAGAGGAATAGATCCGTGAATAGACCGATCGCGACAGTGGCAATGATGAACAACGTGTTCGATCGCCAACGAAGCGCCCATGGAGGATTGTCCTTTGCCATTCCTAATGAGCATAGATAATGGTAGCAATCGAAGTGATGATAGTAATAGTGTGTATTCTAGACCATTAAACGACGGCGGCAGAAAGTGATATTATTAGTATATCTTAGCACTCTTTTTCATTGTGTTCCTACAGATCGATGACCTCATACATCGCACATAATTCTCACTCCGCTGACCCGATTTATAAGTGACGACTCAGTGCCGACACACACAGTCGACCTTTTTCCTCATGGCTGTACAAACGTAAAGATTGGGATGCGAATATCGCATTACGAATATCTTATCAAAGGACGCACAAATAAATGAGGCTGTTATCTCAAAGTCATAGCTCATCCTCATCGGCTGCGAAGCCCATATGTAACCCCCTTACCTCAAATTTGGTGGCACGGTCTCATACGTCTCCCATCCATTAGGGACCTTGATGACGGCTGAACGGACATAAATATGACTACCATCAGACCAGTCCAAACCCTCAACACATCCACCCTTGATACTAACAGTTGAGCGAGGCGTGCCGTCTTTTCCCACAATGCGATGGAACAAGCGCGATCCACACTCTGTGCAGAAGTAACACTCCATTTTGTCCCCCTTATCAGTGTCGCGCGTGTACTTCTTTATCTTGGACTCGAGCTCGGATGAAAGCGGGAACAGCCCCGCCGCCGGGAAGATAGCAGATGTGCCAAACGCGGAGCTGGATTGCTTCTGGCATTCGGTGCAGTGACAGAAGTACACCTTCAGTGGCGTCACTGTTGGAGTCGGGAACACGACGCGCCCGCATTGACAGCGGACTGTGAGGGATTGCGATTCGTTGGTGCTCGTCATGTTTGCAGGCACTAGCCTCCGCGGTAGAGACTTATTTTCGTAGTCCGAGATATATATTTTGCTCAGCTACTTCGTAGTCCTGTTTGCTGTGATGACGAGTGAGAGCGGTTCTGGATTTCGAAGCTTGTGTCGCTGTCGTAATCTCGTGGCGCTGAATTGGAGCCATACTACGTTGGCCGAGTCCTCTCACTACATTGGCCTGAAACCCACTTAGCCGCATGTTAGTGCAGCCACCCGACAAGAAGTCATTTCACTTTATGTAGATACATCAACTATACCAGGTATACATATTGAAGCTATTTGGTGCTGCGAAACGACGTAGTTAATACGACAAGGCCCGAGATAACCTGATGTTTAGCAGCTGCAATACCTGTTGTACAAGCTATTTCGAAAGGTGTACGCACCTGTGTGCGGCCGCTATAATCCGAAGAGCTGACTCGCGAGTGTTTTTTTTTTTTTTTTCACCTACCTGTTTATAGGTAATTCGTTAAAAGCTTCGAGAATAAAAAGATGCTTTAATAAATGTACTTATTAAGGGTGCTACAAAGGATGAAAATGCCCTTGGGTGGTGGCTGAACTAGCATGCAGTTAAGTGGGTTTCTGGCCAACGTAGTGAGCCTGAGACAAATTTCTTTTTTAACCCCCCGCACTAATTATATCTGCTAAGATATTCATACACCGGGGAATTGGGATTATCGCGAAACCTACCGTACTTCCGCACCAGTTCGCTCGGCATTTGACTAGGTAAAAATCCTTTACCTAGTACGGTTCCGTTCTATCATCAGTGTAACTTTCAAATTTTGACCGGGGATTGGAACCTCTGGGAGTATAGACTTAAGGACTGTGAGGACATATTATTGTGTCACGTATTACTTACGGAACGGGCCGTTGACTTTCACAAGTATGAATTGGTGCCGGTTAGAAGAGGGAAAATATAGCCATCGAGGATACCGATTTTCAATGTGAAAGAACGTATCAAGCCTGGAAGCATTGAGATAGGCACCTCGATAGGGACTTGTAGTTATCAATCACACCAAAGGTATCACCACGTGGCATGTATCCTCGATCAAATCCATGATACAAGATATATGATCCCAGCAGCATGATCATATGAGACTATAATATACGCTTCTAAGACCAATTATAGTATGAATTGTGATTGCAATGAATAAATAGGGTAGCTTAGCCAGAAACCTCATGATAGTTTACACGATGACTGGGCTAAGAGCATCCCACATGTTTCTCATATGCATGAAGACATCCTAACCTAGGTGAAATTAAAAAGGAAACGGTAATCATTCGCTCCAGGTCTTCTGACGCTAACCCTTCACCCCCAACTGGAGCGGAAGTGATGGAAATAGGTCGCTACATGATCATACACTATATATATAACACTGGTAACATTTTATATAATTAGCTTCTACAAAAGTTGAGAACTTCCACTCTCGAGGTCGTATCGAGGAGTCGTTTTTCTCACATCCACATCCGGAACGAACTGATACACCCTTATGGCCAAATCTCAGCAAAATGCACTTGGTTATTTCACCATTGGTGGGGTCAGATAGGTGGCTGTATAAGCTTAACAGCTCCGCTCATAGTGATCCTATCTCAATATCGGATCCACACAAACAGCACGCTCGCCTCCGCGTCTGCGAGCCTACTATGAATTCCTTTCTGACAAGCGTTGGTCATAGTATTTGCGAGATGCCAAGGCTTACCCATCTTCGAATCGAATTCTACCATTCGGGCTCTATCATTCACAAGTTCGACTTCCTTGTCCGAAGCCGGCGGGCTGAGGTAACGTGGAGTAGCTGGCCATTCTTCAGACCGAGCAATCAGGTCCTGAATTTCTTCCAGGCGCTGGTGCGGATTAAGGGTTATTGCTTCAAGCCTGCGTTTGCTGAATTGCCTTGCCCTGAGCATGATTTTCCTACGGATGATCGTGGATCTGCCGAGCAGTATTACTAACAAGAAGTGCCCCAATTTTGCCTTCATCTGGGCCGGTCTAAGAATGAATGGTGTTTATTCGAGTGGCCAGTTTTATCTCCTAGACTCAACATATACCGTTCATCCACGTGCGCCCAACTACAGCTGCACTAGTTGCGCCAGAAGAGATGGGAATTGAATCTGAATCTATACCCGTAGAGAGTATTATACGTTAGACTACGCATTCTACGACAGGCCTAGAGGACAGTTGTTTTCTACCTGAATTTATATGCGCATATTGTCCGATTTTTCTATTCGCATTAATGTCTTTTCATCAAATGTCGAGTGAGTGGAATACCGCGTTCTTTTCGCCGTGATCACTTAATTCCTTATATATTACTACGCGCTTACGTGAGTATGTTTAGTTGGACGGCGTCCCTCCGTTTTCCAATGTGGCTCGCTACCTAGGTAGTCGCTATACTTTGATGTAACTCTACATACATAACTACTTTTATGTACTTACTTACCTAAGGTAGGTTCTTAAACATAGCACTTATAAGCCCGCGTGTCGTCGTTAAAGCACTGTCAAAAGAGAGACAAAAATAATGCCCCTCCCTACATGTACCTGGGTACTTCTTAGGCACCCCGCTACTTGCTTTGGTATGTACCTACATGGGTACATATGTAGGCACATATACACGGGCAAGGGTACCTAAGATGAGGTACTTAGGTACAAATCACAATTACTGCAGCCTAGCCGACTAACCTAGGGGTTCCTGGGACTGGCGCTAAATCTTGTCGACGCCTCTCTTCTCCCTTCTATCCCTCTTTCTTGCTACATCACCTCCCAGTCAACTCAATAGGCTCGGCCGACGCTATGCAGCCGAAACGCCTTGCACAGAGGAAGTCAACCAGAAAGTCGAGACATGGCTGCCAAGAGTGTAAGCAGCGGCACGTGAAATGCGACGAGACCAGGCCGTCTTGCGCCAATTGCACTGTGCGTAATTCGCCATGCTCGTTCCTCTCGACTACCGGTCGTCGGCCGCCGACTCTCTCGTCCGTGTCGTCGTCATTGTCGTCGTCGTCGTCACCCATGTCGGCGGCAGCATCGGCGTCGGCATCGGCATCGGCAACCGGATCCCCGCGGCCGGACGAGGCAACCTCCTTGTGCACAGCCCTATCAACACGACATCATCCTGCTGGCCATGTTCTTACCGTCCCAACTCCTTTGTCACAGTAT
Source organism: Xylaria sp. FL1042 (assembly GCA_022495085.1). Taxonomy (NCBI): domain Eukaryota; kingdom Fungi; phylum Ascomycota; class Sordariomycetes; order Xylariales; family Xylariaceae; genus Xylaria; species Xylaria sp. FL1042. Next base: position 12,655 of record MU380493.1, read on the forward strand.
GAGCCCCCTTTCCCAATCAACTCGCTTGTCTCGACCAACCAGACTTTCAAACTGTATCACCTAGAGCTCCTGCATAACTTCAAGGTAGGCGTTTTGGAAGAGAGCGTTCTGCAGCTCTCGGCCGCTGAAGGCTACATGGCCATGACAATTCGCGAAGCCGCTCAAGCCCCCTACTTGATGGACCAGGTTCTCGCTGTATCCGCCGCCAATATGAGCGTCAAGAGGCCGCATCAGCGGCGTTTCTATCAGGAAGAGGCGACGCGCCTACAGACGCGCGGGCTGGCCCTGTTTAACGCCTGCCGGGCCCTAGAGGTGGCTGATCATGCGATGCCCCGCTTCATCTTTTCCACGCTTCTCTCGTACCAGGTTCTTTTTGACGCCTTTTCAGTTCGCGCTAGTTTTCCGATGTTTCTGGATAGACTAGTCGCTGCGTTCCGTATCTGCGGCGGAGTCCGTATCATATGTGGAAAGTCGTGGCCAATCATCATAACGCAGTATCAAGAGAATGTTGGAATAAATCTCCCTGGGGAGTTCGTAGCCACTTCTGGCCCCGAGAGCAGGCTCACGAGGGAGTTGGCTCGATTAGAAACCCTTCTCGAGAATTCAAATCTTGGCCCGTCGATGTTGAATCCCTGTAACGAGGCTCTGAAGTTTCTGAGAGATTTGTCATATGCTGATGACCGCCCTACGTTTCTAAAATACCTTACTTCACGCTTGATTCAGTGGGCAGTTGTTGTCCCAACTGAATTCGTTAACCTTGTTGAGGAACGACGACCTGAAGCCCTCATTATCATCGCATATTATGGAGTGCTAATACACGATACAAGAGGGTACTGGGTATCCGGCGATGCCGGCGCCTTCATTATCCGCTCTATTACTAGTTTCCTAGGGAATCACTGGGCTGGATGGCTTCAATGGCCCAATGAGGTCCTGGACTCGGTGGACTCTAACACCGAAATTCGTTCGTTGTCACCAATAGAAATAGACATGCAGTGCAATGTTGATCAGCAGCCTTGATACGACTCTGGTAAGACATGGATCAAAGGCTCCCATAGGAGGATATCACTATACTAATACACTAACCACCTCTAGGCTGTTTCATAGACATACATCGGTACTTTAAAACAGTTAAAGTGCTTAAACTATCCCGGGCGGTTTAAATGTCGTAGCCCGGAAACCTAGAGCACCCAACATCGCTGCAGACTCGATCAAAGATCAATGCGTTATACATCCCTTCTTGTATAAAACATTGGATTGCTGCATTCAAGCCCTGGGCGCGCTGCGGGACTATAAAATGCCTCGTCTTTCCTGCTGCGGCGCCCCTAGCAGCCTACAGTACCTCAGGGAGTAAGAGTCGATCCCATTTCTGAACCGCAAGATAGCGAACCACGAGCTCACGGATTTCAAGTTCCAGCCTCGTAAGTCGATATGCAAGGGGCCCTGCCTGGACAAGATTAGATGCATCATTTCTCGATTACGTCTATTATATTCTGCTCACTGCCTGTGACGTCTTCCCTGGCTGGTCCGCAGTCTATCAATTTCATTAGCGGAATAACAGCATGTTCTAGGAAATCTCCTGCGTTACCGGAGACGACTCGAAAAAAAGCTCAAGAGCAGGTATCAAGTCAGTAGTGCAGTGGTTGACCGGTTGACGTACCTTTACCCTCGTCGGGCCAGAGAGCTCATCCAACTAGCTGATTGGCAGCTGTTGGGGGCAGGGTGGCGGTTTAATCTCAACTTATCGGCTAACCTTCTGTGGGTTTAAATCTATGACGCTCTGATTGCTATGGTCTTCATACGCAACGGCACTTGGCTATATGCGCCAACCCGTTCACTCTCTGCGCGGAGGGCCTTCCGTTAGCGTTGTGTATTCACGTGCATGTGCGTATAGTTTCTTAGCACCATTACCACACCTTTCGTGCCCAATTCCATCTTGTTATATAAAATGACCCTCAAGATTCGCCTCGCAACCTGCCGACATCATTCTGATCTCGTTTTGTAGCCGTCTCGCAACAAGCTTATGTCGCGCTCTCTTGACGATGAGTCTCCATGATGGTCTAGTAGTTATACCGAACATGAAATGCTACCTCAACACCCCCGCGCCGATCAAATTTTCATACTGGAAGTCTGGGGGGCCGTCAAAATCATCGTGCGCTTCCTTGCACCGAAATTTGATCTTTACACCTTGTTCAGCAATATCTGCTAACATCAGTATTACTGATCGTTGTGAGAACATAGCGTCAACAATGCGCTATTAGCGAGGTTTATGTACAACTACATGGATATAGTCTAATGAAAGCCACTAGCTTCACTTAGGATCAATAAGATATTTCTAGCGAAATCGCAATCCGTGAGTTGCATTAATGATGAAACCAACGATCTACATGATATATTATGTTCGACGTCACGTGATACGCTTCTGCACCCTTGGTGTCTTCCTTCATTTGACGCGATCTTTTGGCGGAATTCCGACACAGGGCCTTCTGCTTTATAAATGGCCGCGTCGTATTATCTCAGCGCTATAATTACTGTCTCAATAATCATCCTCCAGCGTGAATAAGCCACGATGGTTTCTTACAGCCAAGTGCAAGCCTCCAACGCGCTCATCAGCGATGCAACCGCCCCACGCGTCGCCGTTTTCGTCGGCGGCACATCGGGCATCGGGAACTACACAGCACGGGCCCTGGTTTCGACCGGCGCAAGTGTGAGAGCGTACATTATCGGGCGCAAGAGCTCCGAAGCGCGCACCTCCGCCTTCATCCAGGACCTGCACGCCATCAATCCCAGGGCAGAAGTCATCTGGGTCGAAGGGGAAATCGCACTGCTCGCGGAAGTCAAAAGGGTGTGCGGAATCATCAAGAGCAAGGAATCGCGCGTCGATCTGCTCTTTCTCACGACGGGGTACGCGCCCGTCGGCGAACGCGAGGAGACCGCTGAGGGGATCGAGATCACGCAGAGCCTCGCGTACTACTCGCGAATGCTCTTCGTTCTGCAGCTCCTACCACTCCTTCACGAGGCCGAGAGCCCCAGGGTCATCAGCGTGCTGGGTGGCGGGCTGGAGAGGCTTTCAAGCATCATCTTGGACGACATAGATATGAAAAAGCCGGGGAATTTCGGGCCCATGAAGGGACAGACGCACTATGTCGCGCTGAACACTCTGTTCTTGGATAAGTTGGCCCGCCAGCATCCCGACGTCACTTTCATTCACTCTTGGCCGGGCTGGGTCAACACGGGCAACGTGAAGAGGGGCTACGCGGCGAACTCAAAATGGGCGTGGTTTGTCTGGATTTTTCTCGAGCGGCTTATTGCTCTCTTCGCTTTCAGCCATGAAGAGTCTGGGCAGCGTTACTTGTTCCAGAGTACTAGTGCGGCCTTTGGCGGCCGGGGAACAGCCTGGAAAGGCAAGGTTGGGCTCAATTCCGTGAATGAGCCGGCAAATGGACTGTTTCTAGTCAACTACAAATGCGACTGTACGCCCAATGCCAAGAACATGCCTCTGCTTCGGGAAAAGGCGCAGGACAAGGTGTGGAATCATACGCAGGAGGTTCTCAAACCATATTTATAGGCGCGGGATTTGAGGAATCGCTTAATGATTTATCGCGGAGGCAAACAAACCAATACCGAGCCTGAAGTGAGGTAAACCAGTGTAATTATCTATTTAATCTGGCCCTTCGATTAGGTTTGTTTTCTCGGCTATGTCGTCGTGAGACAAGCATTTGGTTGCTAGAAATACTTTGGCAGCCATCTACGTCACCCTCTCACGCTACTAAATACAGTTCGCTATACCAAGAAAGTAACATCCTCCCAGCATCAACACCGTCTTTAGCTAAGTTAAGAGGATGATAAACATCAATCAACTTATTTTCTTAATTGAAATAAAAGAAAGAAAAGAGAAAATCGAACCTCCTGATATTATTTATTCTTCTTCTTCTTTGGTAGCCATTGCTTAGCACGCGCAAATCGCTAAGTCCCTGTGAAGAATAATCAGCTTGCATGAGGAGCAGCCGCACCTCCTTAACATATCAAGCCAAACCCACTATATCATGAACATCTTAATGTCACGAGTGAAGTGCCTAATTTCTTCGGTATTCATGACCCGAAAGTCAGACATTAAAGTATAATAGTCACTTAAGGGGAAATAGAAGGACAAAAAGAATGGTGTAAAGGTTTCGTCGACGTAGATTCTCGTTGGGGTGGGCTGAATTAGTACTGAAAGCTAAAGTAAAATACCTACTTCAAGTTGATGCGCCCGATACATGAATCTCGACGCGACTGACTTCGATAAGCTTGTACCCCAGTTCTTTCCACGTTGTCCGAATGAAAATTGTTTCCAGTTAGACATAATTAGGATAAGTCGGTAGTGTATAATATACCGATATGAAAAAGTATTCGTTGCTTGAATTAGTTTTGCTGAAAGCAAAGTATAGTGCCCTTTAATGCACTAGTATTAGTCTCGGTTAGCGGCGTGGGAGAGTACAGTAGCATGTTTTACGCCCTATAAGCTGAGTTTTCAAGGTAGCATCAACTATTTCCTTAACTTTTATAGAGTTACATCTTTATTTCCAAGAAGGTATGTATTTCTTGGTAAGCGTGTTGTTCAGATATAGGTAGCAGCGTTTAAGAGCAGCCACCTGAGAAATAAAACGTTGTTCCGCTGGAAACAAGTAGCATAGGTACTTAAGGTGTATAAAATATAGCACCCCGCTATCTCCTGTTATCACCGGTCCTTATGCCCGCTGTCAATGAGTCTCTTACCAACATAAATTAATAGCGTCTCAACCGCGAAGTCCCAGTATAGTTCAATATCGTGAGTCTGTGCAGGCGTTAATCGCTCTTGTTTCTTAAGTTATGGTGTAAGATCTGAAGTACTTCGAAAGGCAACCGAAACAAACTATGGAGCTTAATAAATGAACAAGTCGTTACTTGCCGGCGTAACAACTCTTCCACGATCCCTTTTCTCGATTCCCTGGTATTGCGTTACCAACCATGCCCTCCTTGCCCCGTCTCCGATCAGCTTGCGATGCCTGCCACCAATTGAAAATTAAATGCTCTGGGACTGTACCCTGTAACACCTGCACCGATGCAGGGCAAGCATGCCTCTACAGCATGTCGAACCGCCGGGGTCGTCCACCAGGTGCGAAGAATAAGCGAATGCTCAGAGTAACGCCCAGGCCGAGCAACAATACAAACAGCCGCTCCATAGAAGAGACAGGCATGAGCCAGCACTGTTTGGTGCTAGATCGACCAGCTCTCCCTCAGCGACAGCAACTTGATTCACAGGCACAACAGCCCGGCCAGGAAGATGCTTCCAAACAAATAACTCCATCAGATACTTTCACGCCTGATAGCTCGAGTGTTGGTTTTCAAACTTGCGACAATAAGAAGGTTGAGGACCAAAATGATGCAATCCCATACCCAAGTGGCAGAAATACACGGCGTCTGGTGTACGACTACTCTGCCATGGTCGGGACTTGGCACTGGAGTTCAACGGACTCGGAGAGTATCGTGTCGGTATGTGATCCGAGACTCGAAATTAGGCTAGCGTGTCACATTCGTGAGATGGGTTCAACTGATACAAATAATAGAACCCATTACCCGAAGAGAACATGAATCCGGGAAGCTCTACAAGCGTAGCCACGGACGTTTTACAACTCACTAACTATGACATTCCGAACACTACGTCAATAGTCCTGTTGGATCAACCGCCGCAATCTGGGGCTGCACAAGTTCCCCTTGGTCAGCCAGAGAGTGCTAGAGGGAGTCGTTCAAACACCACGTTTCCGCGCTCGCAGCACTCTAGACAATGTTTCTGCTTTGAGCGAAATTCAAGTTTACTGTGCATGTTGAAACGTGCAGGTTCAGAGGAGGGTCAAGTCCCCGATACGACCAGTGGCCGGCTCATGGTCAGAATTCAAGAAGCCCTAAGAGCATGGAATGAATTAAGCGAATGCTCATCGTGCGCACACGATAATGATACCGACGTACTGCTTTTAGCCTTGGTATGCGGTCGAGAACTCGTCACTCAGATCCAGGCGGAACCTGGATTATATGATAACGGACCTGAACCCGGACATTCTCCGTCCTTAGTCTTGGGCAACTATGAAGTTAAGGGTGATGAGAAAAGCATGCTATTACTCGCGCTGCGGTCCATTACGATTAAGAAACTCGAGCGGGCTATTCTTTCTTTGCAAGAGGTGCTAGAAAAGAAGAAGACACTACTTCGAGCGAGGAAACTTGCCAGTTCCTCCCACCAGGACAGGACTGGCAGCGCCTGGGATGACTTCGCTCATATGGATCAGATGATGCAGGGTATTATGGGCTACTTAGAGATTTTGCGGAGCGCCGAATAGGTGCCGCAAAAAGGAGTGAATAGACATGTAAAGAAAGCAGCATTGTATAAAACAAATTTAGTGAGAAGACTTTAGGCGACAAATATACATAGCGCCTATGATTTTTTAATATGGATAGATTTCAATACCACGTTAGCCGCTCTTTCGACTGGCGCTTTATAGCCTTTAGTTCAAGATATGAAAATTCGAAATGCCTACGAAAATTACGTATTCTATCATTAAATACCAAGAGAGGTATAGATGCGCTATGGAATTTAGCAATCAAATCTAGGTACCTGCTAAGTGTGCTATAATTACAGTGATTTCAGTGATAATGGCCACTGTATTTGTAGGGAGTAAGTGCCAAGATTCTAACGCGCACCTTACAATATGGTTGTGCGGACTGATCGAGATCCCCGCACCCTGCCTGGAAATAATTATAACTCCGGGATATGCCGGTCTTGGCGTAGATTAAATACTTACCTAAAGTAGTAAGTAAGTATGAGGCACAACCCTGTTGTCATATCCGACCGACTAGTACATGTACCTAAGTACCTAGGTATAGCAATGCGAGGCCGTTCCTGCTTGAAATCGGTGTTGTTATTCTATCCGACTTTACAGTGTCACATATGGTAATAGTTGTGAAGCTACTTCCGTATTTAGTGGAATATTATCTGCCTGTACAACTTCAATACCTTATATTTTAAATCACCCTCAACAGATCCTCTTCCCAATGGATCTACCGTGTTCAAAGTGGTCGTGTCGTTCTATGCCTCTTCTCAGCCTCGACATTTTTACTACGCCTCTAAATCACCTCCAAGATGACTGTTGCCGACAGCAGCCTCCAGAAGGAGGTGACGAAGCTCTCCCATTTCAAGCTGGTGCTCTCTCAAACTCTCATGAGCCCTCAAGTTACCAGCTATGTTTACCCCGGATCAGGCACAGAGGAAGACCCGTATTTGGTCGACTGGCTCCCAGGTGATGCCAAAAACCCCTACAGCATCGCAACTAGCATGAAGTGGTGGATAACACTCATTATGTCCCTCGGAACCCTGGCCGTCTCGATCTCGACGAGTTCTCTCTCTTCAGCCCTCCCCCAGCTCCAATCCGATTTCCATGTCAGTGCCGAACTTGGCACTGCCAGCGTCTCATTGTTCGTCCTGGGCTTTGCTATCGGCCCAATGGTCTTTGCACCACTGGCTGAGTTATACGGTCGCCAGATCGTTTACGCGGCCACCTTCTTCCTATGCACGCTCTTCGGCGGCGCCTCGATCGCGAGTCCCAACATCCAGACTCTACTGGTCCTTCGCTTCTTCGCTGGCGCATTTGGCTCTTCGGCCATTGTTAACTCTGCCGGCGTTGTTTCCGACATATTTATCACCGAGGAGCGTGGTCTCGCTGTCATGGTGTACACCTCTGCTCCCTTTCTCGGCCCTACTCTCGGCCCTGTGGTCAGTGGGTTTCTAGCCCAGGCCGGTGGCTGGAAATGGGTCGATGGTCTTACCGTCATCTTCACGGGTGTCATGTTCTTTTTGGGTCTTGTATTTGTCCCGGAAACCTACACACCTTATCTCCTCATCCGCCGAGCCCAAAAGCTTTCAAAGAGTACCGGGAAAGTGTACGTAAGCAAGCTTGAAAAAGGAAAGCCTAAGAAGACCGCCAGTAATGTCTTCTACAATGGAATCGCCAGACCATGGGTCATACTTCTATACGAGCCTATTGTCTTGGCGCTCTCGATATATTCAGCCATCGGTAAGTTACCGCTTCTAGCAGTCAAACATCCTCATCCTAGTAGACTGACGTGGTATACCAATAGTATACGGAATCCTGTTCTTGATATTCACGGCTTTCCCCATCGTGTTTCAAGGTACGCGGCATTGGTCGCAGGGTATTTCTGGTCTTGCCTATATCGGAATCGTTGTCGGACAATTCTTGGCCATGTTCTTCTACATTTTCCTGGAGACGGCGTACCGTAAAAGAATCGCGGAAGACCCCTCGAAAGCAACACCCGAAGCGCGCCTCGAACCTGCCATGATTGGTGGAGTTATGCTTCCAATTGGTCTCTTTATATTCGCATGGACATCATTTGTGAGAATACATTGGATCGTGAGCATTATCTTCTCGAGCTTCTTTGGCATTGGTCAGGTTCTGTTGTTCATCAGCTTGATCAACTATGTTATCGATGCTTACCTCGTCTTCGCGGCTTCTGCCTTAGCTGGCAATGCAATTCTGAGGGCCCTATTTGGAGCAGCGTTGTAAGTACCACCGCCATTGTATGAATTTCTTCGCTAACGCCCCCCTAGCCCTCTATTTACTGAGAGCCTGTATAAAAATCTGGGCGTCCAATGGGGATCCTCCGTTCCCGCTTTCCTATCTCTCGGCTGTGCACCAATTCCCTTCCTCTTCGCGTGGGGTTTGGGTAAATGGCTCCGCGATCGCAGCAAGTTTGCTACAGAAGCCCGAAGGGTCATGGACCATATACTGGAACAGAAATCTGAAGCCGGAAACGATGATGCCGAGAAACTGGAGGCTCGAATCATGGCGGGTTCCCTATCAGGTGATCATGAGGAAGCTTCTATCTGATTTCATTTACTTGACATCTACTATTACTGCTACTAGGTCTGTTGGCGGCTGGTGGGAAGCTAAGACCAAAACCTTAACGTACAGTCATATGACTGACTAGTTCATACGCCATCTCGCGTGGCACCTGAGACAGCACATCAATTAATCGTCTAGTGACCTATTATGGGGGACTAGATTAGAACTAAAGAACCAACATAGAATCTTTCTTATTTCACTTAAAGTTTCCGTGTCGAGGTTTGGCCTCATGCCGAGCTTTGTCGGGGGTGGGACAAGATCGACACGAATCCCTGAGCCGAGAGCGGCATAGACTGGCAGGTTAATGCGGAGAGCCTGGTCGCGGGCATGCGACTGCCTTGTTGGTTCTACTCAGCTCCAGGCACCAGACACCGCGCCGCAGAGTCCACTATTGTATGACTGTGGTACAGCTCATACGAACGCAGGCAGCTACGCAAGCAGAAGCTCATGTTTACGGGGTTTCATTGCAACCACGGCCGTTCGTGAGTCACTCTACCGTCCGCAGGCATGGACTGATGAGCAACGTGAACAACAGAGCGGCCCTGTTAGAGCTGGTTCGAGCGCAATCTCTTTGTGGAGCAGCGTGGCGTTCGGCCCACTGCCGGCGCGAACCTGTCTCCTCGTCCGTCACATCCGCTCGCATTTAATAGGGAATCCACGGCCTGGTCTTGGGCTGTAACGCGAAGAATCACTCCGATATGGACTATCCCGAGCGGACCAGCGGCCACACCCTGGGTCGATTGGGCTAAGAAGGATGATAGATACTGAAGATCCCTCAGGATTCAGAATGCTCCGCTTATCAACATGCTTAGAGAGATGGAATTTGCCCTAGGCAGAGTTCAACTCGAGGTTTAGTTCTTGTATTAGTTGGAGCCAGAAGCAATCTGGGAAGAGTGACTCAAACACTTCACAACCTACTGCAATCTTTTATATGTGTGTATGCGTATGTGTGAAAAATGAACAGGTCTGTTCCAATGTGTCTCGGGTGTTTTAATTCTCCTCCTCGCCCTTAGCTCTAAGATCCTCGGCTATATCTCCATACCCCTTTTATATTCTATCCCAGACGTCATCATTCTCTATACGGCTGCTCTTGCTCTCGGACGAAAGGAATTCGATAGGTCATAAACTTGGGAAGTGCTTTCAAAGTAACCTGGCCAACGCCGATCTTCCCGTCCTCAAAGAAGAAACAACTCAATAAGGTCGCAAGGATGATAACATCCTGGACCAGGTCAAGGCGCTTCTCCAGCATCGCTCGAATGTGTTCCGGCATTCCGTCGAATAGTTCGGTCCAAAATCCCCTTTCCGCAACCTCGAACTCATCCGGCACCCAGAGCTCGCCACCGGTAAATTCGCCAGCAAAGGTGTGGATACGGCCGAATCCAGCCCCGAACGGCAGCGGGGTAGACAGTTCCCAGTCGATCAAGGCGGTGACCTCGTAGTTCTCGTCGATGAGTACGTTCACACTGTTGAAATCGTAATGGGCAACCCACAGGGAGAGAAGTAGATAGACGACCATGTTTTTTGTGAACGTAGGAAACACGTCCCACATGGTGCTCACGACACGTCGCAAGTCCAGGATAAACGCTTGTGACCTTGTGGCGTCAGAGGGTCAAATTGTAGGGGGTTTCGAAGTAGCCCGGAGTCCAAGAACCATAGAGATTGAATATTGTACTAAGCTAGAGCGAAGCTGAGAGTATCATTAACACAAGCATCTAAACCACTGCATGCGATATTCACAACGAATGGTGCAGAGCTCACGAAGAGCCGCAAAGCGGACCACATGCTTCCCTTCACTACGCTGCTCGTATTGCATGCAGAATGGCTTCGCCGAGAGCTTGCGACGCGATGAGGGGTCGTGAAACAGACTCAGCCTCCGTATTCAAGCATCCATCTCCAGTCGCCGTGCGTAGCGTGCGGTTGCCCGGCTACATTTTGCCAGTACAGCGACTTCCTCGCCTGTACCCAAGCTATGAGCTAGCGCCATCAGGAGGCGCCTCTCCAATCCACTTCTGGACACGTCGTGCCCGGTTTGCTACGAGCGCGGGATCAAGGAGGTAGCAGGCATCTCATTGTGACGCTCTTCATGTTCACCTCTTAGACAGAACCCCACGACCACATGTGAACCCCCGACTTCCAGGGTTAGGATTATTCTAAAGTTTTCTACCCCATTCAAATGGTAGCCGTTCCGTGGCAGTCCTTAAAAGTACAGTGGAATAAAAATTAGCGTAGTCACATTTTAGTCATTGTCATATGTAGTAATTTGTCGACACTGATGCTGTGCTGCGTAGGAGAGTTTTAAAATCGTCAAGGTAAAATAGCTCAAATTGACGCCATCCTGAACTTGGCAGGATGCGCAGTCGCCAGGCAGCCCACATCAGGCAACATCATGTGACTATAGATCAGTAAGCCACCTAGTTTCACAGGTCTCCGCAACTTCAGCTCACTTTTCCAACTAAATGATACACTTCTCACCCTCATCTAGTCAACCAACTTTCTCCCGATTGCCATCGTGCCTATCTATCAAGAGAACATGTCAAATCTAGAAGCCAAATACGATGCGTATGTCCAGGGTGTTCGGTCGAGGAAGCTCGCCGAGATGCGGCAAGTAATACAGAGAGTTCGCGAAATCTACGACTCCGGCACACCCTTCTTCTCAAAGGAGGCCATCCGAAAGATTATGCAGCAGATCGACGATATAGAGAGGGGGCAACCGGGGAGAGTCTCTGTTATGGGCGTCGACGGTAACATTGTCCAGCTCCTGGTTAAAACCGGTGACATCGACTCAGATATCGAGACTCCGGAAGTCGAAATGGTCTAGTACTAATTCCCTCCCCTTATTTCGATTTTTTTATCAAGATCTAACGGTACGCTAGTTTGAAAGCGCACCTGGAATACCGGACTGTTGATCATCTCACTACTATCGACGGTCCCCTTTCGTTTTGGCCCAAGCTTGCTTATCTTCCTTTTAAAATTGCGTATATAACTGAATATCGCAATTCTATAACCAAAGCTCCGATCTCAATGATTCCTCTCTTACGTTTCGAGGAAGTGCAGGAGAACTTTCAACGGAAGAGAGCCGAGTGGGAAGCCAGCAAGCAATGTGATGAACTGAAGTCGGTCTTGAGGTCTATAGCAGCAGAGATTCCTCCTATTCAGAAGATCGTCGCCTTTGCATGCTCTACCATGACGTGGGATGATGTAGGTAGACATCGGAGCGCTGTCCAGCACGCCTTAATCTTGACGATCCGAGACTTCGTCGCCAAACACGAATCATCTCGTGATCTGGACATCAGCTGCTACGCTCAGGACCCCTTATATACAACTGTCGACCGGCAGGTCCTCCAAGAAGCCGGTATTACGGTTCTAGACGACCCAAGAGGCTTCCTTGAGATCGATGAGACAACCGTTATTTTCTCGCAAGCTCCAGACATCCCTGTACGACAAGTCACTGCCGATCTCACCAAACCAGCAATGATGATATGGAATAAAGTGGTATATAAACCCAATCCTTCGCCCCTGGCCCAAGATAATATAGGATTCCGAAATCTAGGTGTATGGTAAGTATTTTTCAATTTTCTCGATACGGAGAGGTCTGGTATCTGACCAACGTACAGGGCAGATCCCGCTTCCCCACGTTTGCAGGACATGGTCAAGGACTACGTTGAGCTAGGCTTTCCGAGAGATCTTGTCAACTTCTGCGAAGATACTTATATTTATATCCGAAAACGGGGCTGCTCTTTAAATAAATAGAAAAAGCGTCTCAAACGACATCCAACATAGATGTTAATGACTTAGATGGCGAGCTTGTTGCTAAGTCACTTAAACCATTGGAACAAATCCTCTAGCCACATTCACTCATAGCGCTATGGGGCGTCATGTCATAAGCCCACATCATAACCGCCTCCAGTACAGTACATTGTCAGCCACTTTGGTTGTCTTAAGTCTTACTCGCCGACAAAAGCGAATAGCATTCCTTACGGGAGCCGTAAGTGGACAGTACCACATGTCGACGAGACAAAGTTCTAGGTCTATAATCGACTCCGGTACATGGTTAGCTAGTTTGTGATGATGACATTCTGGACACCAGTACTTATATATACCAGGTGGGCCCTGTCTATGGGTCCCACCCATGACTTATTTTAGAAACTTTCTAGTCCAGACCTGCGGACGCTGAACCTGAACTCTACTGTAATATAAGACTTTACGTAGCTTTCGAAAATTTTCTAGATAAGACTTTTATTTTTTTTACGCTTTAGCTTTAGTCATGTGGTTTAAGCATTAGATGTTGGAGCTTTTGGTTTGGTAGAAAAAGGCTCCGGCGACGGTGGGCCAGTGGGACCACTTTAGACAAAACAAAAACGCAAAACATAAAACATAAAACATAAAGTTAATACGCCACCTTAAATTTTTATATAAAATCTATATATAAAAACTTTAATAACTTTACTAATATTATAGCTATAAACATGCAACTTAAAAATTTAAGCTATTAATTTAATAAGCAATTTAAATATATTTTTTATAAAGTTAATAGCTTAAATTTTTAAATTGCATGCTTATAATTATAATATTAATAAAATTATTAAAATAGTTTATTTATATAAAAAATATATTATAAATAATTTAAAAATTATTAAATAATTAAAGTTTATTAAAATTATTTATAAATAATTTTTTTATATAATATATTTTTTATATAAATAAACTACTTATTTAAATAAATTATTTTAATAATTTATATAAAATTTATATATAAAAACTTTAATAGCTTTATTAATTTTATAATTAAAAATATATAATTTAAAAATTTAAGTTATTAATTTAATAAAAAATTTAAATATATTTATTAGTTATTATTTTATTATTATTTTTTTAATAAAATAAAAACTAAGTTAAAATTTTAACGTGGTTTTTAATATAGTTATAAATAAAATAATAATAAAATTATAAAAAATATAATTAAATAAATTAATTAATTAAATATATAAAAGCAAGTTTTTTTTAAATTATTATTATTATTTAATCGCGTTTATTATTTTAAAAAATTAATTTTAATTAAAAAAATATAATAATTAATTTAAATTATTATAATTTATATAATATATAAATTATTTATTAATTATATAAACTATTTATTATATTAATTATTATATAAATTATTAATTAAATTATTTATTATAATAATTATTTTATAAATTAATTATTAATTATATTAATTATTATATAAACTATTAATTATATTATTAATTATATTAACTTATTATAAACTTATTATATATTTATAATAAAATATAAATAATATATAAGGTTTTTAATTTATAAATAATAATAAAACTAATTAATAAATGTTTAAAAAAAAAGTTTTTTAATATTTTTATTATT
>MU380494.1:0-26748 GCA_022495085.1 Xylaria sp. FL1042
AAAATATTATTTATATTTTAAGCATTATAATAAAAACTTAATATATTATAAAATTATAGCTTAATATTATTAAAAAAATATATATAAAAATATAAATAATGCTTTAAAGTGCTGCGTTTTTTACTAAAAAATATAATTTAGCTAATTAAAAAAAAAACATAAGTATAATAAAGCTAAAAATATTTTAACTAGTTAAGTGCTTAATATTTAATATATATTTAATAATAATAAATATAAAGCTATTATAAAAGCATGCTATAAGATATTTTTAAAAGCTATTAATATTAGCGCTATTAAAGCGTTTATTTAAAAATAAATTATTTATTAATATAACTAGCTATTAAAAATTAAATGTAATAATAAATTAAAAAATAAAAAAAAAGTAAAAAAAATAATTAATTAGTTTAGCTATAACTTAACTTATAAAGCTATATATTACTTTTAAAGCTAAAGCTTAATTAAAAGCAGCTATTGCTTAATTATTAATAACTTTATAAAGATTATTTAAAAAACAAGCAAAAAATAAACTAAAAAATTAAATAAAATTATTTAAGCAAATAAAATAATAATTAAATATTATAGCTTTAGCTTATATAAAATAATATATAAGCAATTTTTAATCTTTTTAATAAAAAATATTATATTTATTTAGTAAATAATTAATTAAAACAAAACTATAAACTATATAAATTTATTTATTAATAAAATATAATAGTTTGCTAAAAAAAAAAAAAATATAGCGACGATATAATAAATTATTATTTAAAAAAAAAAACAAGCCGCTAAAAAAGCTAATTAATAAAACGCTTATAAAATATAAACTGCTTTTTTAAAAGTTAATAATTTAATATTATTATATAATATTTTATTAAGTAATAATAAGTTATAAAGCGCTAAACTTTTTTATAAATAAAAAAGCCTTTTTTTAATTGCTTTTAAAAAAAAAAATAAAAAATATATAGTAAAAAAACTAAATAAATATATAAAAAACAATATTTATGCTTTAAATAGCTTAAAGCTATTTATAAAAAATAAAATAAAATTTTAAAAACTTATAAACTTTTTATAAAATATTTAAAAGCAGCTTTATTTAATTAATAAAATAATAAATAATTAAGCAAAGCTAATATTAATTACTTAAAAAATAAATAATAAAAAATTATTAAAAATAAATAGTTTTAATAAAAAATTAAGATTTTAATTATTATAAAAAAAAAAATATTTAAAAATAAAAAGATTTTAAAAAAAATTAATATTATTATAAATAAAACTAAATAAAGCTATTATAAAAACTATTAAACTTATATTATTATTTTATGTTTTAATATTATTATTATTAAGCTTAAAAATAACTTAATTAAAAAATAAAGCGTAGGTTTAATTATTACTTAGTTTTTAATTTTAATATTATTTTATATTTTAATACTATTATTATTAAGCTTAAAAATAACTTAATTAAAAAAAAAAAAATAAAGTTAATTAAATTATTACTTAAAAAACTATAAAAAAAAAAGCTTATTTGTTTTATTTATATAACGATTTAATTTATAAAATTACTTTTATTTTTAACGATTTATATATTAAAACTTTAGCAATAATAATTAACTAGTTACTTTATATAAAAAACTTACGTAGGTTATTTATAAAATTAAAATCTTTTTTTTAATTATAATAACCTTTTTTGTTATAAAAATAAGCATATTATTATTAATTATTATAATATTTATAAGCTGTTTAATTTATTAAATATATATTACGTTAAAATAATTAAGCTAACTAATAAAAAACAATTAAAATAATAATAATAAAAACAATAATAAAAATAACTAATAAGGCTTATATAATTATAAATAACTATATTAACTAAATATAAGTACGAAGGTATAAAAAATGCTATAGTATATAATATAAGGTATATGTTAAGGTGTATAAGATGCTATAAAGTAGGATGGTAGGTTGGCCTGCGGCTAACAGCCCTTTATATAGCCTGTATAACAGGTGCGCACGGGCCGCAACAGCCTAGGTCAACTACTACGCAGGTGCCTGGCACCTGCAGGAACCGCTAGCCCTGTTGCATTTTCTTCCCTTAGTTAAAGTTATCCCTTCGGGATAATCTCTTGACTTTAAAACAACAAAAGCTAGAAAACTTAATAATTACTTAACTTAAACATTTACTTAGACCTTAACGGTTTAAAAAAAAAAAAAGCCTACCTTTTACCTATTAGGCTAACAAGTCTTTAATTAGTTAATTTTTTACGCGGTAATATAACGCTTAATTTCCCTTGGTTTTTTAATTACTTAACTTTAAACTTTTTTTTATTATAAGGCTTTTTTTAGTTTTAGGCTTTTTAAATAACTTATAACTTACTTGCTTATAATTTATTTACCTTTTAATATTTTCTTATATAAAACAAGTAGTATTTTATTTAATTATTAATATTTTTTAGTTTTTAGTTTTTTATAATATTTGCTAGCTTATATAAGCTTAGCTTAAACTATCTCGTTAGTTTTTTTAAAAGCTTTATTACTTTAAATGCTTTTTTTTTTTTAAGGTTACACCTTAGCCCTTGCTATTTTAGTTCTTAAATTTTTGCAATATTTACTAGCTTATATAAGCTTAGCTTAAACTTTTTTTAGCTTTTTTAAAAGCCTTGCTACTTTAAATATTTTTTTTTTTTAAGGTTACACCTTAGCCTTCGCTAATTTTAAATATATAATAATTAATATTAAATGCTATATTTTTTATTCTTTAATATTTAGTTATTAATAATCTCTTTAATTACTTAGCTAAGTAATAATAAGTAGTTTAAATAACTATATAGCTAAAAGCATAGCTATATATTAATTTATATAACAGGCTGCTTAAACGCGTATATATATAATAAAAATAATTAATATAAATAAAAGGCTAGTAAAGCTTTAATAATAGTTAATTAAGTAATTAAATATATAACTATAATAAATAACTATAATATAAGTATATCCTTATATAAAATAATATAAAAAGCTGCTTATATAATTATAAAAATATAAATAATTAATTAATAATAATAATTAAATAATTAATTAACAGGTTATAATAACTAAATAACTAAATAATTAAACTAAACAAGTGTATTATAAATAGCTATATAAGTAAATGCGTATATAAAATAATATAAAAGGCTGCTTATATAGTTAAAAGCGTAAATAACTAGCTAATTAATAATAATTAAAAGTATTTAGCTTATAATAAAGGCTATATATAGCTCTAGCAAAGATATAGCTGCATGGCTAAATATTTAAATAATTAAAAGCTAGTTATAGCTATTTTTATAATATAAGTATATAAGCAAGGTTATATATAAAATAATATAAGTAATAGCTTATATATTTAAATAACTAATTAATTAATAAACTAGCTAGCTATATAATATATATTTAACTTAAATAACTTATATAAAGGTATAGTTATTTAATTAATTAACTAGCTTAAATAGCTTAATAAAGGTATAGTTATTTAGCTAATTAAACTAATAACTAATTAATTAATTAAATAACTTAAGCTGTTTTAAGGCTATAAATGCGCAAGCAAGGCCGTATATTAAAATATATAAAAACTTATTTACAAAGGTATATTTAGCTAATATAGCTAAGTTAAAAGCAATAAATAAAAGCTAGAAATATTTAGTTAATTAACGTAAATAAAAGCTATTAGCTAATTATTAGCAACTAATTAAAGCTAACTTATAATCTTTTTATAGCTAAAAGTAAACTTATATATAAAATTATATAAGCGATTATTTTTAGCGATAATAACTAAAATAATAAACTAATTAGCATAAACTAATAATAAATAACTAATAGCGTAAGCAAAGTTTATTGCGATATTTTTATATAAGCGCAGCTATATATAAAATTATATATAAAGCTGCTTTTATAAAAGTAGCGCAGTAATAAACTAATTAACAACGCAAATAGCTTAAAAACAATAATATTAGTAGTAGTAAAGGTAAACGCGTACGGCTAACTAATTAAACTAACTTAACTAGCTTAAACAAAGGCTTTTTTTTAACTATATATTTATAAGCTATATTATATATAAAACTAAATACAAGACAGCTAACTAGTATATAAGTAATAAGATTTAATTAATTAATAGTGAATAAAAGTATTTAGCTTATAATAAAAGCTATACGTAGCTTTAGCGAAAATATAGCTATATAATTATATAGCTAAATATTTAAATATTAAATAAAAAGCTAAATATAATAATAATAAAAATAACACGGCAATATTTTTAAATAAGTAATAGCTAGCCTTAATTAAAGATTTTTTTAAAGCTATATATTTATAAGCTAACTTATATATAACTTAGTATAAAAAATAGCTAGCAGGTATATATATATAAAAAACTATTTAATTAATAAAAATAAAAGCTAACAAAAGCATAAGATTTAAAATAAGTAGCAAATAAAAATAAATTAAACGGCTTTTTAAAAGGTTTTAAATAACTTAACTAATAATATAAACAGTAAAGATAATAAGTGATTAGCGTGTATATATTAAGTAAAAAAACATATAAGCATAACTATATTTAAAAATATATAAAAAACTACTTATATAATTATTTTAGCGAAAGTAATATATTAATTAATATAAATAACTAAGGATAACAGTAAATATAAAAGCAAATACAAAGGCTATAGCTTAGCTAATTAATTAACTAATTAATTTAACTTGACTTAACTTAATTAACTATAAGTTGTTTAGCTAAAAATATATATATATATTAAATTATATAGCAACTAGCTTTTATAATAACTTAAGGCAAATATAATAGTTTAATTAACGCGTATTAATTATAATAAAGGCTATAATAAAAGCTAAAGGTTATATAAGTTATAAATAATTAATTAGCTAATTAACTAGTAAAAAAGGTATATAGCTAGTTAATTAGTTAAATAATTAAAGCTAACTTATAGCCTACGTAATAAAAAGCATAACTATATAATAATTTATATAAAAGTATACTTTTAAAGGCATTTAAGTAAATATTACGGTTTAAACTAAAAATATTTATATATAAGCTATTTTTAAAAGTATTTTATAAGTTTAAGATAATGCTAGACATATTTATATAGTTATTTATAGCATAAGGCGTTATAATAAATCTTTAAGCTTTAGTTATACTTTAAAAAGTAATAAGCGTTAAGTATTTTAAGTCTTACCAAGGACATTATTATATTAAAATAATAAAGCTAACCAATAAAAAACAACTAAAACAACAACAATAAAAACAACAACAATAATAAAAACAACAACAAAAACAACTAGTAAGGCCTATATAACTACAAATGACTATATTAACTAAATATAGGTACGAAGGTATGAAAAATGCTATGGTATATGGTATAAGGTATGTGTTAAGGTGTGTAGAATGCTATGAAGTAGGATGGTAGGTTGGCCTGCGGCCAACAGCCCCTTATATAGCCTGTATGACAGGTGCGCACGGGCCGCAACAGCCTAGGTCAACTACTACGCAGGTGCCTGGCACCTGCAGGGACCGCCAGCCCTGTTGCAATATAGTTTTTACACGCACTACTTTAAAGGTTATTTAACCGGCAATTAAAAAAAAGCTATATGTTAAATTAACTTTTGCTTTTAAAATTAAAAAACTTGTTTATATAAATCTAGTAAAAAATTAAATTTAAACGTTTAAATTATTAAATAACTAGTGTTATTAATTATAATAAATAGTTTAATATAAATAATATATATTTATTAAATAGCTTTTTATTTTATAGCTTAATATATAAAAGCATTAGTTAATTATTTTTATAAGCTATTATATATTACTTTAAAATATTAATAATAAAAAGCTAAATAATATTAAAAAAGCTAAGCAAAATAATTTATTATATATATATTTTTTTAGCGCAATTATTTAAGCTTTTAATATTAAAATATTATAAAGCCTAGCTATAATAATAAAAATAATTAATAATAACTAATTAAAAGTTTTTTCTTGGTAAAAAAAAAATAATAACTTTACTTGTTTATATATATAATTAAATAGCTAATTCTTAAAGCGCTTAAAAGCTATAAAAGCTTTGCTTTAAATTATATATATATGCTTATAATTAAAAATTATAGCCGAAATAATAGTAAAATAAAATATTAAAAATATAACTAAATATTATAACTAAAGACTTAAAACTAAAAGTTTTATAAAAATAATTAAATATAAGCTTAATTAATTATAAAAAGTAGATAAAGTTTTATTAATAATAGTATTAATTAATTAATCTACGTAGTTAATTAAATAACTAATATTAAAACGCACCGATTTAATTAAAAAAAAGCTATTTAATATTTTATTATAATAAAACTTTTTTTTAATAAACTATAATAAAATATTATAAAATAAACGCTAAGCATGCTAAATAAAGCTTTAATAGCTAAAAAAAATAAAAAAACATATTAAAAAAAGCTTAATAAAAATATAACTTAAATATAAATAATATATAATAATATTAAAATGCTTAGTTTAATTAAAAAGCAAAAAACCTTTAAAAATATTATAAATATAAATATTAATAATATAATAAATTATTATAACTAAATTATTAAAACAACTAATAATTATAACTTAAACTTATAAGTAATTATTTATTATTTTATTAAATAAGTTTATATTAAACTTATATATATTATAATTAATATAAAAAATATAATTATAAAGTAAATAAATTAAACTATTTATAATAAAAAATAAATAATTAAAATGCTAGCGCTTAAATAATTTAATTAAAAAAAAAAAAAAAAAAAGTTATAAAAGTAAAAGTTTTAAGTTAAAATAAATATAAGTAAAAAAAAAATATAAATAAATAGCTTAATAAAAAAAAAAATAATAAAAAAAAAAAAGTTTTAATAAAAACTATTTAAAATTATTTATTTTGCTTAAAATAACTTATGCTTTTTTTTTAGCTATAAAAAAAAACTAACTAACCGTTAAAATAAAAAGTATTTTTTAAATTAATAAATAAGCTTAAAACTATTTAAAAAATATATATAATATATTAATTATTTTTTTTTTTTTACTACTTAGTTAAATAAATTAAAGTTAACTTTTTTTTTTGCTTGCTTTATATATAACTATTAGCTTTTAATAATTATATTACTTAGCTATTAAACTTTAAAAATGCTTTTTTTAAAATATTTTTTAAAAGTTTAAAAAAAAAGCAAAAGTAAAAATAATTAAAAAGCTATTAAATATTAATTATTTAAATATAAAACTTAACTTTTTTATATTTTTTTTTTATTAACTATTTTATTTATTTAATTAATTATTAACGCTAATAATAAAAGCATAAAAAAGTAATAAAAGTTAAGCTAAGTTATTTTACTATAAAAAAAACTATTAAATAAACACTAGCTTTTTTTTTTTTTATATATATATATTATCTTTTTTATTTACTTAAAAAAAATATTATATTTAATATTAACTAAAATAAAAAAAAACAATATACTTTTAATAATTATTATTTTATTTGCTTTAATTATTTATATTTTTTAATTATTTTATTATTTAATTATTATAAAGCTAACTTATTGCGTTATTTTTTTTATTTGTAAAAGTTAAGCATATTATAGCTTAATATATAAATTTTATATTTAAACTAAGTAACCTTAAAAATTTAAACAGTTTTTTTTTAAATATTAAAAAATATAATTAATAAAGTTTTTTAAAGCTATTTGTTTTAAACGTAAAAAAATAAACTATAAATAGCTATAAAAATAAGCAATTAATATATATAAAAGTAAATATAATTAAAAAAACGTTTAAAAATTAGTTTGTTTTAAAAAATATAATAAAGCGAAAATTTTTTTAATAAAATTACTTTTATAATAATTAATACCTTTTAAAAATTATAAAAATTTAGTAATAAAAACTAATAATTAAATATATTAAAAATTAATAGCTTTATTTTTACTGTTATATATATATTTAAACTTAAAATTATTAATAAAAAACTATTTATAATTATATTTATAATATTTTTAATTAATAATCGAATTTTTTTTATTTTTAATAGTTATTTTATTAATAAGCTAAATAAAAATATTAGCTTTATAATCTTTAAAAAACTATAATTTATATTTAAAAATATTGCCGATAATTATTAGTTTTTAATAATTTATAATATTAAAAAATAAAATTTATATTTTTTAAACTTAATATTTAATAAAAAAATGTTTAATAATTATTTTAAATTTATAGCAGCTTTTTAATAAATATAAGCTTTTTTAATTAAAGCTTAACTTTTATAACTTTTATGCGCTATTTTATTATTTAAACTTTAATAAATAAATATATAAAAATATAATTATTATTATATTATATATATTTTATTAGTTTTTATAATATAAAAATAGTTTAAAAAGCTTATAAAAACTAATAAAAAAAAGCTTTATATTTTATATATAGCTTTATTTAAATTAAAAAAAATATAACCTTTTAAAAAATATTTAGCTATATTTATTAAAATAAAAAAGCTTAAAAATAAAATATAAGTATTAATTTTATAGCAGTTAAATAAAAAAATTTTAGTTTTAGCTTATAATAATTTTTATATATTTATAAATAAAAACTTTAAAAATTTAACGCGTTTAATTAATTATATTTATAGTTAATTAAACTTAAGACTTAATAATTTAAAGCTATAAAAATGCTTTATTAAAAACTATATTATTATTTTTAAAAAATTTTTAACTAAAAAATAAAAAAACAAATATATATATATAATAAACTAACCTTTTTTTTTTATAATTAATTACGCAAAATAAATAAACTATAGCTTTAGCGCGTAAATAATTAATAAAATAATTAAATATATAAAATAAAAATAAGCAAATGCTTATAATTTTAAAGCCTTTTTATAAATATTTTTTTACGATAAACTAAATATTATATATAAGTTTTATTATAAATAACTATTTAATATAAATAAACTTTATAATAAATTTAAAAATTAATTAATATTAAAATATAATAAATAATTATAAAAGGCATATAATTTTATAACTTAAAGTTAAATAAAAAAAACTATTTTTATATTATATTTATTAATAAAACTAAAAAAAATCGCTTATTTTATTAATTTAGTTTTTAATATCGACTTTAAATATAAATAAACTATTTATAAATATTAAAAAAAAATATTTAAAATAATTAAAAATATTTAAATTAATATTATTTTTTTTATAATATTAAAGTTAAAAAAAATTATTAACTTTATAATATATTATTAAAATAATAAATAAAGCTATAAAGTTGCAAGCGTTTTTTAACTTGTTTTTTTATTTTAATAGCTAATTAATATATTTTATAATTTAAAAAATAGCTGCGTAATATTTATTAATAAAGCTAAAAATATAATTTTTATGCTTTTATTTTAAAATTTTATTAATATTATTTTTTAAACTATTAAAAGTTTAATAAAAAATAACTAAGCGTTTATTATTTAATATTTTTTATTATTAATAGTTTTTAAAAAATTAATAATTAGTTTAAAATAAAAGCTGCTAACTAAGTTTATATTAAATTTATTTATAAAAAATATTTATAATATTAGCTTTAAGCTTAATAGTTAAAAGTTTTTAATATTAAAAATAAACTAAAAACCTGTTAATAATAAAAAATTTAAAAATAAAAAAAAAGCTTATAGCTTAATAAAAGCTTAATATAAAAAAGGCAATATTTATAAAAATATATTAAAGCTTAATTAATATAATATATTAAATTTTAAAATATTATAAACTAATTAGCTTATTTAAAAATAATTTATAAAGCGCTAAATTTTTTTTATATTATAAAAACGCAATATTTATAATCTTAATAAATATAATTAAGCTTATATTTAATATGCTTAAAAAATAAATAAGCTAAAATTATTATAATTTATATTTATAAAAAGTTAAAAATATAAATGTTAAAAAAAATATAAAAAATAATATTTGTTAATAAAAGCTAAATATTTAAAAAAAAAAAAATGCTAATCTTTTAAAAATTAATATAAATATTAAAAAAACTTAAAAATAAATAAAAAAACTATATTAAAGTATTAATTTAAAAGATATTGTTTTAATTAGTTATTATTTATTAAAAATAATAAAATAATAACTAAAAAAGATTACGATAAAGCTAAAAGCTAGCAAAAAAAAATAAAAGCTTATAATTAAAATAGTTAAGCATAAGCTTAACCTTATATATACTTATAAAAAAATTTCTCGCGCAAACTTTAGTTTTTAAATATATTAAACTTTTATAAAATATAAACATCGCGTTTTTTTCTTTTTTAATTAAACCTTTTTATTTTATATTATTATTTTAAATTTAAATATAATAGGTTTATTAGTTGTTTTATTAGTTAGCTTTGCCTTCTGATATAATAGTCTTGTTTTATATATTATTTAATATTTCTTAAAGTGTATAAAGCTAGTTATTTAATATAAAAAAAGCTGTTAACGCTTATATAGCTGCAATAAAACTACTTTAAATAGCTAAAGTTTTTAAATTAAGCTTTACTAGGTTATATATGCTTTATACGATTTATATAAAGCACTTTAATTAAGCCGCCTTATTTAATTCTAGCTTTAATTATATTTTTTTATATTTAAAAATATATAATAGTTATTAATATAGCGTATAATTAAATATATTAAAATAATATATTATTTATTTTTTAAAATCTTTTACGTACGCTTTTTAAAATTATTATTTAACAAATTTTAAATAAGTATACTTAATTAGTTAATACGCTATTTAAATATTTAATAGCTTTTTAGTCGCGCTATTAAAATCGATATTTTTTTTTTAATAATTTAAGTTAATATACTTTTATATAATATTAATGCTAAGTTTAAGTTTTTATATTATTTTTTTATATATAATATTAGCTAATAGTTATAATATAATAGTTTTTATTATATTATACGGTATATTTAATGCTATAATATTAAAAATAAGTTAAAAAAAAAATAAACAAAAAGTTATTTTACTACGCGTATAATAAATAACAAGTTATTTATATATAATAAATAATTTAATATAATTATATATTATTTTTTTAAAATAATAATAAATATATTAACTACTTTAAATAAATTATAAAAAGCTTTACTTATATATTACTTTAAAAGATCTCCTTTTTTTTTTATAATAAATAAATATTTTTTTACCTTAAATAAATTATAAAAAAAGTAATATTTACTTATTTTATATAATACTTTTTTACCTTAAGTAAATTATAAAAAAAGTGGTATTATATAATAAAAAAGTTAAAATATAATATAAAAGTTTAAATTACTATAAACTAAGCTTTATTATTACTTTAGCTAATTTATATTATATTGTTTACAACATTAATTAATATTAAATAAACTATATATAATATATTATATATTAATATATAAAATAAAATATAAGTTTATTATATTATATTTAATTATATATATTTAAAAAAATAAAAAAAAGTTTATTTATATAAAGTAAAATTTTTTTTTTTATAAGAAAAAATTCTACTAACGTATAAGCTAAACAAAAAATAAAAGATAAAATACTTAAACTTTGCGTATAACTTGGCGATAGCTTTATCTTTACTAGTCGTACAAGATGGCTACTGCAACCAATAGCCACTGGTTTTAACAAAAGGTGTATTAAGGTCTATAAGGTATGTAAAAAAGGTGAAGTAGGTAGGTAGGTTGGCCTGCGGCCAACAGCCCCTTATATAGCTAGTATAACAGGTGCGCACAGGCCGCAACAGCCTAGGTCAACTACTACGCAGGTGCCTAGCACCTGCAGGGACCGCTAGCCTTATTACATTATATATATATAAAACTTATTTAATATATTTTTATATTAATTATTATATAAATTATTATATTAATTATTAATTATATTATTAATTATATTAACTATTATATTAATTATTATATAGCTTTATAAATTAATTATTATATTAATTATTTATTATAATTAGTTATTAATTATTTATTATATTAACTATTATATAGCTTTATAAACTACTAGTTATATTATTAATTATATTAACTATTATATTAATTATTATATAACTTTATAAGCTATTAATTATACTTTTAGCTATTTTAATTATTATATAAAGTATTATATTAACTACTAGTTATATTATTAGCTATATTAACTATTATATTAACTATTATATAATTATATAAACTAATTATTATATAAATTATTAGCCGTATTAATTAATTATTATATAATTATATAAATTATTAACCGTATTAATTAATTATTATATAGCTTTATAAACTAATTATTATATTAACTAGCGGCTAAGTTTATAGCTAGGTTTATAGCTAGGTTAAAGCCTTTATTAAAAGTGGAAAAAAAGTGAAATAAAGTCGAAAATATAAGCTATATAGCTAACTAAAGCCTTTAAAATTACAAGGTATATAATTAGCTTATTTAAGTAAAACTAATTTAAAAGGTTTTTTTTTTTAAACCTTTTTTAAGTCTTTTTACTTTATTTTTTATATTAGTTTATTTAATGTTAACGTTAGGTTTTTTATTATTATTATTATATAATATAAAAAACCTTTGGTTAAATATAAGCTATATAATTAATTAAAGCCTTTAAAATTACAAGGTATATAATTAGCTTATTTAAATAAAACTAACTTAAAAGGTTTTTTTTTTAAACCTTTTTTAAGTCCTTTTACTTTGTTTTTTATATTAATTTATTTAATATTAACATTAGGTTTTTTATTATTATTATTATATAATATAAAAAACTTTTAGCTATAAGCGCCGCTTTTAGCAGCTATTATTAATAGTTTTTTTTTTTTTTTTAGCTTAAAATCTTTATACGTAAAATTAATACACATAGCCGCCACGCTATTGTCCATGATTGTTATAAATCTTAAGAAGTAAGTTCGGAATTATCAAGGGTAATTAAAAAGTAATCAAGTTTGGTTCTATTTTAATTGTGTACTAATAAATAGCGTGGCGGGTTCACAGGGGTTGAGCAGTCCCTGCTCACCCCCTGACGTATTAGCCTGCGGTAATCCATCTAAATTAACCCTCAATTCTAACACCCTGTACCCCTGACATGGGTCTATCATTAGACACCCATTAGCCAATATTTTGGCTAAGATCATATTCCTTATATCTGACAATAACTGTCCCACCAGCTCTACTTTCCCCTCTTTTTATCCATATGACCGCAAGAGGACGTTTAAACCTAACCTCCAGGGCCACTTAAGCAACATGCCTTGTACGGGGGCGGGGCTTGACCCTCAGACACGTCGCATAAAAGCAGGGGAATCTGCAAACCATTACCAACAATATAACAGTTTTTCACCCAGGCAGCCGTCCCAGCAGCCACGCACTGTTCCATCATGTTGCCACATAACGTAAGAGGTATTGCAATGGAGGAGCCCGACCAGAAACTCGCTCAAATGAAGTCGATAATCAATGAGATCAAGGCTATCTACAACCAGGGCACCCCGTTATTCACCAAAGAAGCCATGCGGAAGGTCGGTCAAGAACTCGAAATTTGCAAGACAGTTACTTCGGGTCGTCGATATGTCACACTAAGGGGCATCAACGGAGTCGATTATACGAACCCCGTCGATCACCCCCGGGAACAACTTACGTCGAGAGCCGAGTTATACGTTGGGGGTTCGACTTGGTCAGTGATTATGTCCACTCCTTCAACCGATCCCCTCTCTAACGACGCAATATAACAGGGTTATAAACTACAACTCAATCGAGTCTCTTACAAGGGAGAGAGACATTGAGTTTTTCTCTCCCCAGCGTGCATACCTGGCGATGGAGATTAATGCCTGTTACAGAGAGCTAGAAACCCCTCTCATTCCCGATGAAAATGATTTGCAGATATTTTCTACCGAAGATTTGCTCAAAGCTTACCAAGATATCGGACGACAATGGAGGACTAGCGACTACTACCAACAGCTTCAAGCGGCACTTGCTAAAGTAAAATCCCCTATTGCCTTGGATAAAATCATTGGCGTTGCATTAGGGCCCTTAACAATACAGACTCAACTCAACCATCGCTCCGTCCTCCAGCATATACTGCTGTCTGCTATTCAATCGATCTTCACTGAACAGAATGTATTATCGGCTTCGAGCAAGCGATATGTGCAAGACCCGGTATATACACAAGAACATCAAGACGCTTTATCTCTTACCGAGTTTACCATTCTCGAAGATCCCCAGGCATTTCTTGCCTTGGACAATTCGAGTGTTCTGCTGTCCATCTGCGCCGACATTCCGGTGAAAGAGATTGTGGCAGACATTTGCTGCCCCGGTGTTATAATATGGGATAGGAAGATAAATGATTCTGTCTTAAGGTGAGCTTCCAAGGTGCTAAGATGATGCCTTAAAACCGATGTCTAACAAGTAGCGATTAGAACTGACCTAGACTCTTCGAGGGTCGACAAACTTCTCGAGCAAAATTATCATGAGTTGCACTTCCCATTTCACGAGTCATTCAGTGATCTAGTTATGTATGTTAGGAAGACTACTTGAGGAGGATGATGTTGTTGCTGCAACTATGCTGTACTACTCAGGTACTTATAACAAGATGTCACGCAGAATCACTGCTGTTATTCGCAATGCCTTATCCCTCAATTTTCTGCTTACGTGGAAATAGAGTTATAGGAGAAGGAGCAGTTAAATCTCAAATTGAATCAAATGAGCGGATTGTATTTTATATATATAGATAAAACGAGCGTGGTAATGGTGGTAAAAATGCAGTTCCCATCTATTCTTTGGATCCGGATCTAAATGAATGATATATGTTGAATGATAACAGACCAAAATTCTGCAACTCGCACCTATATCCAGGTGTAAATGAATGACGAGAGTTGGAGGATAACAACTAGTGAAAACAATTTAACACCTGTACCTAGTATCCTGGTCGAAATGAGTGACATGAGTTTGACAGTAGACCGTCAACATTGCTTCGCTTCCCCCTCTTCCGTGGCCCAGCCCAATTGAACCCCACACTTTGCCGTGACTATTGTGGCGGAGTGCGGCATCGAAAGCATCTCGCCGTGGATTTGTTATCGACGATGACCCTGAAATGACCTGCCTGGTCCACCCGGTTACACGGGGATCCGATCATTTTGTCATAGCTCTCACACCCACACTCGGTTGTGTATCTGATGTATTGGCACATCTTGCGAGTTGTTAATACTGATGTGTACCTGAAGACATGAGATAATAGGCATACCTTTTAAGATAGTCTTAGAATCCTCAAATGCTGGAATGAATTTTGTTTGTCTTCTTGTTTGTCGCAGGTAACTGTTCGGTTGATGTTGAGTGATTATGGTTGATATTGAAATTCCAGGACAAAGGTGGTGGGTGTAAGGCTCTAAATACTCCTTTGCATTGGTATGATTTTCTATTAACATTGGGAGCCTCGGATCAGAGAAGGGAGTTGGTTTTCGAGACTGAATCAACGAGAACATAACACCACGAAGGCGTAGATTCGTTGGTTTCAGGAACGAGGCGATGATAATGCAAAAGACGGTAGTCCAGGGGCCAGATACGTTTGTGCCACTCAAGTAAAAGGCAATGATCAAGTTCGGATTATCGTGGGATGAGGATGCCTGCCAATGTTAGGTGGTGAGGTGTTCTCTTAGCGCCGACAACCTCCGCCTCGTTTGGTAAATTGTACAATTCCTGGTCTCCCGCCGCAGAGCTCTCTCACGCCCCTTCCCAGGCATGGCTCTTGAAGCGTCCCGCCGCAGGATATCGACTCCCTATTGACTCCCTTCGTAGGCATCGCTTCTGAAGTTTCGCTCCAACAACTGCCCAACCGTCACCGCCTCTCACCTCATGGGGGAGCGGTGTATGAAGTCGTTGACGAGCATTCCAATCTTCGGCCCTCCGATGACGGTCCTAGACAGCGAGCGATAGAAGAAGGAGAAGTCATGCATTTGCTTGTACCGACAGACCTAAAAAAGCGCGACACCCACAAAGCGCACCGAACCCAGTTTCAACGAAGGAAACTAACCTAACGCACAAGGCACGGAAGCCCTAAGAGGAGTGGACATGGAATCATGACCTAACAGCCCAAGAAGCTAGACATCGGCTCTGAAGCCACTATGTATCTAGAATATAGTGGATAGCTTGCCGCCTCTCGGTGCCCTTGTGGAGACCTGGACTAACTGCAACGCAGATTAGCCCCATACGACGTTAAACATTATCAATCAATCAATTAATCTCTACACCGCAGGAAATATTAAACAGGCACAGCTAGCCAGACGACAGACCATTCTCCATACTCCCCTGATGTCGCACTACGTGGGGCATATAAATACCGTTAGACCCTCACCTGTCTAATGGCGTCGTTTTTTTCAGTGTGACACCTGATTTGACCCTGTCCTGATCACCCAACATGATCCAAGTTCCGGCTTATCAGTCAACTGTTCATCAGTTCAAACACACATGAGCATACAAGTAATTACAGGCTATATTCTTGGAATCTATCTCCAGGATATATACCCAGACAACGACCTCCCGGCGTACCTGAACCTGTATTGAGCCGCCTGCTACTACTGAGCCGTCACTGTACCGTGGATCGAAGATAGTCAACAAGAATAACAACGAGAAGAAAGCAAATCCTAAGCCCAGAACTAGCCCCAGCTTGCTAGTGTCTGGTGGGGTATAATGTCAGGTGAATAGGTGACACCCTAGTGTGTACCTATCAGGCTGGGTCTATATATACAGGCTATCCCTCCCAACTACCAGTTGGAAGGGCTAGGGGCTATGTTGACCAATACATCCTATGGCTACTGGCCCCTTCTACCTACCTGCTACGTGACTGCGTAGGCTATTCCATTCACTCTGGGACAGAATACCCTGACATATAAAGTGTCCTGCCAAGTGAAAATCCTCTGAATATAACCCATCCTGGACGCCGATGATCTGTGCTGTGATGCATTGTGAGCACCGTTTGATGTGCGGCAAAATCGTGACCAATAGCCCAATTCAGTGCCTACTGAACAGATGTTGTCAGAAATAAGCGATGGCTGTTCAATTGATGGTGTGTGTTCTCTTGTATCAAGGTGTTTAGATGTGGTTAGGGTTTAAAGACCCAACCCAATGCCAAGAACCCAAGGACCCAACTAAGCTGCCAAGGCTAGCTACGGGCTAGGTGGCCCGTGCATAGACCATGTACTAATTTTTGTACTAACGCATTTCCCACATGAGTGGACCACCCACTTGAGTGGACCACCCACTTGAGTGGACCACCCTGAATTCTGTTGGATTTGGTGATTTCAGGCTAGGCTATAAAAGGGAGCTTATGAGGCATTTGCGTAATGAGCGCATATTATAGCTTATAACGGCTAGTGTAATAGATACACTAGTTTTATACTTATTTTATATAAGGTATAAATATATGCTATATAGTTAAAATTTAAGGCCGAAAACGATTACTTTAATAATAGTTAAGCAAATTACTAAATATAGCGAATATAATATATATAATAAATATAATAATATTGCATTTAAAAACTTATAATTTAATAATTAAAAGTTTTATTGCTTAAAGTAATTAGCTGCTTAAAATTTTAATCTTAGTACGCTAAGGGTTTATAAAATATTATTATTAAAGTTATTTATTTAAATATAAGCAAGGCTATTAAATATTAACGTAATATTTTAGCTGTTTTAAATGGGATTTATAATAAGGATTTATAATAGCTAAAAAGGTGTGTTAAATAATACGCATTATAAAAACAATAACTAATAATAAACTAGTTCTACTAAACTTTTAACGCAGTGGTAAAATCTAATAATTAAAAGTCTTACCTTTTTATATTTTATTAATTTAAAACCTTTTATATTTATTTAACCGGCTCGATATTAAAAATAACTTAATTTAACTCCTTTAACGACTTTTTTTTATAAGAAGAAAAACTTATCTTAATAGCTTATAGCCGAGGCTTATAAGATTATATAAAGCCTAGTAATAAGCGAGCTTTATAGCTTATAAAACTAAGCGCGCTAGTGATCGCAGATTATTTATTAAGCGCTTTTTTTCTAGCTAAGCATTTTGTCGACTACTTAACGGCTATTTTTTTAAACCTTACTTAAGCTAAAAAAAGCTAGTTATTAATAGCTTAATAGCTTTACGACTTAAAGTTTAAGCATTATAACAGCTATTAAATAAAATATATTAAGCTTGCTAAATAAATATAAAAAATAATATATTTTAATTATTAAATAATATATATAAAAGCTAATTAAAAGCTTAATTAATAATATAATAACTTAAAAAAGCTTTAAAATATATTTAAAAAGTTTTTTAAGTTTAAATATTAAGCTAAATATAAAGCGTTTATTAACGTTATAACTAGAAAATAAATAAACAAGCTTGCTAAATAAACTAATAAATAGTTAAATAAAGTTATTAAAATATTTAGCTAAAGCGCTACGATTAACGTTTTTAAGCTAATTATTAATTTAAAAAAAGCGCTGTAAAAAATATATTTAATATAGTTTATATTATTTAAAAGCTTTTAAAGCGAAGTAATTATAAATAATATTTTAAATTATTAAAATATTGCTATAGCTTTACGCTAAAAAACTATTATATTAAATATATTATACTTATAACTAAATAAAAAAGCTATTATAAAAAGCTTTTTTAATATTTATATATTTAATAATAAATAAAAAAACGCTAATAAGCTTAATAGTAAAGATAATAATAAAAGCTTATTATATAAAAGCACTAAGC
Source organism: Xylaria sp. FL1042 (assembly GCA_022495085.1). Classification (NCBI taxonomy): domain Eukaryota; kingdom Fungi; phylum Ascomycota; class Sordariomycetes; order Xylariales; family Xylariaceae; genus Xylaria; species Xylaria sp. FL1042. The sequence goes on from MU380494.1 coordinate 18,801, forward strand.
GCTTTAAAGTAAATATATATACGCAAGCTAAATAAAAAAATCTTAATATATTAAACTATTTTATTTGCTTTAGTAAGCATTTAATAATAATCTACTAATACGCGTTTTTAAAGCTTTGTTTTAATAATTAAAAGCTTAATTTAATTATTAAATAATAAGCTTATTAGTAAATATATAATAATAAAAGTGCTAAGCGCGCGTATAAACAAGCTTAAAAAAAAATAGCCTGGTTAAGCATTAACTAAAAGGCTATTTTTATATATACTACTAGATAATTTATTATAGCTGCTAAATATTATAAAAGCTTTGCTAAGTAAAAAACTAAGCGTGCTATAAGCTACTTAATAGCTTTATTTTTATAAAAACTTATAATAATAACTATAAAAAAAGTTTATAAAAAAAAAAAAAAGCTTGTTATTTATTGCTAGTAAAATTAAAGCTACTAATTATTTTAATAGTTAATATAGTAAAAAAATATTTAATTATAGCTATTAAATATTATAACAGCTTTATTTATTATTATTATAAGTGCTTTATAATTAAAAAGTTAAAGCTATAAGTATATTATTAAATAATAATAAAATTATATGCTATTATATATTTTATTATAGCTATTAAATATTATAAAAGCTTTACGTAATAAAAAACTAAGCGTGCTATAAGCTGCTTAATAATTTAATAGCTTATAAAAACTTTTATTAATAGCTAAATCTTATACTTTAAAAAAAAAAGTTTATAAAAAAAAGCATATTATTTATTATTAATAAAATTAAAGCTATTAAATATTTTAATAGTTAATATAATAAAGAGATATTTAATTATAACTATTAAATATTATAATAGCTTTGCTTACTGCTTAAAAAATAAGCTTATTAATTATTAAACGCTTAAAATAAGCCTGCTATATACTGCCGTAAATATTTTATAGCTAAAAAGCTAAAGCTATAAACGCTTTATAAAAAGCAGCAAGATTATATTTTATTATATATTTTATTATAGCTGTTAAATTTTATAAAAGCTTTACGTAGTAAAAAAACATAAATATATTATAAATAATTTAACCGCTTAAATTTTTATATTAATTATTTATTAAAAGCTTTAAAAGGCTGCCGTAAGCGCCTTATAATATAACTTTATTTATATGCTTTAACAAGCTTATTAAATACTTAACTAACGCGCTAAAAAGGCTGCAATATAAAAATAAGGACAAATTATAGTCATTAAAAAAAAAGCGCTTTAATAAATAGCTATATACTTGCTTAAGGGCTAAAAGTATAAGCAATAAATATAAGCAAGGCTAATAAGATTAACTTTATTTAAAAAGCTATATTAAATTTAATAATTTTAAGCTAGGCTATAAAAAAAAGCTTATAAAACATTTATATAATAAACGCATATTATAGCTTATAATAACTAGTGTAATAAATATATTAGTTTTATACTTATTTTATATAAGGTATAAATATACGCTATATAGTTAAAATTTAAGGCTAAAAATAATCACTTTAATAATAGTTAAGCAAATTATTAAATATAGCGAATATAGCATATATAGCGAATATAATAATATCGCACCTAAAAACCTATAATTTAATAAATTCTTATAAAAATCTATATATTAAAACTTTAATAACTTTATTAATTTTATAGCTATTAACATGTAATTTAAAAATTTAAGCTATTAATATAATAAAGAATTTAAATATATTTTTTATTAATTTACTACTATTTTATTTATAGCTATATTAAAAACCACGCTAAAATTTTAGCAGGATTTTTATTTTATTAAAAAAAAAAATAGTAGTAAAATTATAAAAAATATATTTAAATTCTTTATTATATTAATAGCTTAAATTTTCAAATTATATGTTAATAAGTATAAAATTAATAAAGTTATTAAAGTTTTAATATATAGATTTTATATAAAAATTTAAAGTGGTTTATTTAAATAAGTGGTCCACTTATATAAAAAATGCGTTAATTTATAACCTTTTTTAAATATTAAAATTATCGTATTTTAAACATAAAAAAAAATTTATATTGTTAGGCCCAAGAGCCCATGGGCTTTAAAGTGGGGCGCTTATATGTTAAAAAAGCCCATAGGCTTTTTTAGGCCCTTAACTTAAAACCTTAAATGTGGTGACCGCGTGTATAAGTAAAAATATATGTGAGGGCCCTTGTACCCCTAACATAAGGCTATTATTAAAACCTTATTAGCTAACATTTTGGCTATAATTATATAGCCGGAGGTTTTTTACATTATATAATAATAATAATAAAAAGCTTAACGTTAACATTAAATAAACTAATATAAAAAACAAAGTAAAAAGACTTAAAAAAAGTTTTAAAAAAAAAAACTTTTTAAGTTAATTTTATTTAAATAAGTTAATTATATACTTTATAATTTTAAAAGCTTTAATTAATTATATAATTTAAATTTAATTAAAGGTTTTTATATTATATAATAATAATAATAAAAAACCTAATATTAATATTAAATAAATTAATATAAAAACTAAAATAAAAAAACTTAAAAAAGTTTAAAAAAAACATTTTAAGTTAATTTTATTTAAATAAGCTAATTATATATTTTATATAATAATTAAACAAGTTAATAAAACTTATTTTAAATAAACTTTAATAGTTTTTAATTAATAAATATATAAATACTTTATAATTATTATTAATAGTTTTTCTTTTTAACTTAAAAATTTTATTTATAAAATTAATATATATAATTACCACGTTATTATTTATAATTATTATTAAACGTTTAATAAATATAAGCTTTATTTATTTATTTTATTATTAAACGCTTTATAAATATATATTTTTAATATATTTTTATATTATTTTAATTAATAATTTATATAAATTTAATAATTTAATAACTTATAAGTTTTAATAAAAACGCTTAAATAATTTTATAATTTTAATTAAAAATATAAAACTTTTTTAAAAAGTAACTTTAATTAAAAATTATTAAAACTTAATAATAATTAAGCTATTATTATAATAAAGTTTAAATTTATTATAATTATAATTAAAAAATTAATTATATTATAAGCGCTAGTTTAATAATTATAATTTTAAATAACTAATAATAATTATAACGCTTGCTTTTAATATAAAACTATTATTAAAAATATTTTTAAAAATATTAATTTTTAATTTATTAATATAATTATATAACTTATTTTTTAAATAATATTAAAAATTATTAATAAATAAAACTTTGCTTATAAAAATAAAGTAAAAATAAAAAAAATATTTTAATAAGTTTAATAATAATAAAATATTATTTAATAATTAGTTTTATAAGCTAGTTAATAAATTTAATAAAAATAATATTATTTTTTTCTTTAAAAAAAACTATATATAATATATTATATTTTAATTAAAAAATAATATTAAATAATTAATTAAAATATAATATTAATAAATAAAACGCTTATTTTTAAGCGTTGCTAAAATAATTTAAGTTTTAAAAATAACTTATTATAATTTAAACTAAACTTTTATAGCTTATAAAGCTTTAAAAAATTATTAGTTTAAATTAAAAGCTAATATTAATATTTATTAATTTAAAAAATTAAAATAACTAAGTTAAAATAGTTTTAAATTTTATAAAAATATTTAAATATTAACTTAAATAATAAAACTTTTAAAATAAATATTAATTTTAATTTTTTTTATAAATAATTTTATAATAAAATAATAAAAATAATATATAATAATTAATATATTTTTTAATATAATTAAAAAAATAATATAGCTAAAATAAATATTTTATAAGTTTTTATAAAATTAGTTTTTTAAAAAAAACTATTACTTTAACGCGTTTAAAAAAAATAAATTTATTAAAATAATAATATTTATTTTAATTATAAAAAGTTTAAATATTAAGTTATAAATTATTTTAAATATAAAAATATAATTAACGTAAAAAAAATAAAGCTTATAAAAAATAAATTTTTTAAATTTAATAATTTAAAAAAAAATAAAGTTATTAAAAGTTTTTATAATAGCTTTAATATTTATAATAATTAAAATAAATAATTAATATAAATTCTTTATTTTTAAATAAAATATTTAAATATAAGTTAATAATATTAATATAAATATAATAATATTATATAATATAAAAATAAATATTTAATTATTTATTAATTAATAATTAACTTAAAAAATAAAATAATAATTAAATATATAAATTATTAAACTTAAAAAACTTTTATAATTAAAAGATTATTATAAAAAGTTAATAAAAAAAGTTTAAAAATATTTAATTATAATTTTAAAAATAAATAATTTTTTTAAATTATTAATATTAGCTATAATTATTAAAACTAGTAGTTATTAGTTATAATAGCTATTTTATATAACTAATAAAAATAAAGCTATCGTTAAATTATACGCAAAGTTTAAATATTTTATCTTTTATCTTTTATTTAGCTTATACGCTAGTAAAATCTTTTTTTATAAAAGAAAAGATTTTACTTTATATAAATAAACTCTTTTTTATTTTCTTAAATATACGTAATTAAATATAATATAATAAACTTATATTTTATTTTACGTATTAATATATAATATATTATATATAGCTTATTTAATATTAATTAATATTGTAGGCAATATAATATAAATTAGCTAAAGTAATAATAAAGCCTAGTTTATAATAATTTAAACCTTTATATTATACTTTAACTTTTTTATTATATAATACCACTTTTTTTATAATTTATTTAAAGCAAAAAAGTATTATATAAAATAAATAAATACTACTTCTTTTATAATTTATTTAAAGTAAAAAAGTATTTATTATTATTATTATTAAATTAATCTACTAAGCCGTACTAGCGGCGCGGCTATTTTATATATTTATACTTGTAAATAAAAACTATATTAAAAGAGCTTATGCCTAGCAAGCTAGGCGTTTATTTTACTAGTTAAATAAAATACTTATATATTAAGCTTTATAGCGGCTATAAAAGGCTTGTTTTTATATATTAAATTTCTTTGCTTAATTAAATTAAAAAAAATAAATAAATAAAAGCTTTTTTAAAGCGCGCTTTTAAGCCTTTAAAAAGCTTTTAGCTTATTTTAAAGCGCTAAATATAGTTTATAAATTAAGCAACTTTTATAAGGTTTATTTTAAAAAGCCTACTATAATTGCTAGCTTGCTTAAGCTAGCGCAGCTTTTTTTAAATATTTTTTTATTTTTTTTGCTAAGTTATATATAATAAGCCTACTTGTTTAAATAAATTAATAAGCTATTATTTTAGCGCTTTTTAAGTTATTTATTACTGCTATAAGGTTTATTTAAAATTTTAACGTTATAAAAGCTAGTTAACTTTTTAAAGCTTTTTTTTTATTAATTAATAGTTTATAATATAATATAATATAAGCTGCTATTTTTTTATTAACAGCGCACTTATATAAAAGCATTAAATATTTTAAGACTTTTTTTTTATATAAAAATACTTTTAAGCTAATTTTTTTTAATACGCACTTAAAAAATTATTAAAGCTTTATATTTTAAAAGCTTTTTATAACGTTTTATTATTTTTTTGCTAAAAAGCGTTTTAATTATAAAATAACTTAGTTTAAGCAAGCATAATTATTTTTATTTAATAAACTATTTATTTTATAGCGTTATTTTAAATATTTTATTATTAATTTAATAGTTTTATTAATTAAAAGTTTTTTAAAATATATTAAGCTGCTTATTAAGTTATTTTTATATTTAGCTACGTTATTTTTATAGCTTTTTAGCATATATTATATTAATAATCTTTTTATAAGTTGCTTTAACTATTTTAGCTTTAAAATATAATATTAATTATTTTTTAAATATTATAGCTTTATTATTAAAATATAAATTTAAAAAAAAAACTTTTAATTTTGCTTTTATATATTTTGCTAGTATAGCTTTATATGCTTTTATTATTTTATAAAAGCAGGCTTTTTAAACCTTTTTAAGCTTTTAAGCGATTTTTTAAAAGTAGTTTTTTTTAATAAGCATATATTATATAGCAGCCTTATATATTAATATATTTTTTATTATAATTATATAAACTTATTTAACTTTTATTATATTAATATTTTATGTTAAAATTTTTAGCTTAATAATTATATATTATTATAATATAAATTTTTTATAAAGCGTTATAAAGTACGCTTTTTATTATAGCTACTTTTTAAAATAAACTTTTAAAAACTTTATATTTTTTATAAATTAAATAATAATTTTTAATAAATTAATATAGTTTATAACGTTTATAACTACTATTAAAAAATATATTAAATTATTTTTTTTTAGTATAAACTTTATATTATAACGTTTAGCTTATTTTTTATAAATATTTTACGCGCTTTTTAATATTTTATAATTTATTTTCGCGTTTAAACTAGCTGTTATAAAATTAATATTATTAGGAAAGCTTATTATAATAATTTTTTAATAAATATTAAACTTTTTATAAAATATTAAAATATATAGTAAAAATAATAATAAAAATAAAAAAAATTTTTAAAGCATTTTTACTTATAATATAATTAAATCTGCTTATTTTTTATTAAACTAAAAAAATGCTATATATTTTATTATAAAGCTTTTTATTTATAAAATATTATAAACTTGTTATATATTTATATTAAGATATAAGCAGTATATAAAGTTTTTAATTTAAAAGTAATAATAAAACTAGTTAATAATTATTTATAAAAAAAGTTTTTTAATACTTTTATTATTATTTAATAAAAGGGGCAAAGTAAATAATAGTTAATTAATAAATATATTAATATAAAAATAAATTAATAGCTAAAGAATTAAATTAAATAAATAACTAAATATAAAAAATATATTATTATATAAATATAAAAAATAGCAATAATTTAAACTGTTTTTTTAATATTATTATATTTTAAATCTAATAAATTTTTAAATTTTTAAACAAATTAATAAATTTATAAATTTATATTTTTTATTATTTTTTAGTTATATGCTTAGCAAAATAAAACTTATAAACGCTTTATAAAAAAAAGACTTTTTTTATTAAGCCTGCTTTATAACTATAAAACTAATAGTTTTATAATATTATTTTTTTTTTTTTAAAGTTTTTATTTTAAAAATTAATTTTTTTTTTATAAGCACTACTTTTTTTTTTAATATATTAGGTTAAATATAAAAATATTTTTATTTTAACTAAAAAAAAGCTAAGCTAATTTATATAAAGTATATTTTTTAAAAAAGCTTTAAAATATTTGCTTGCTTTTTTTATATTAGTTTAAGCTTTTAAACTTATTTTTGCGTTGCTAAAATTTTTAATTATTATTATTATATATAAAACTAAAAATTATACAATAAATTATTTATAGCAAACTTTTTAAATATAATAAAAAAATAAACTTATTTAAAAAAATAAAAAAAAAAAACTTAAAATAAATTAAATTTATTATAAAAAGATTTAAAGTTAGCTATATAATTATTTTAAAAATTATTAAAAAAATATAAAGGTTTAAAAATAATTATAAAAAAGTTAAAAAATAAAATAAATAAGCGTTTAAATTATATTTATTATTTAAAAACTTAAAAAAAAATTTTTTATAATAAAGCAATAAATATTTTTTATTATAAAAAAAAATTAAATTAAGTTAAATAAAAAAAAAAAAAGCATAAAGCTAATAAAATAATTTAGCAGAAAAAAATTTTTAAAAGTTATTAACTTAAAGCTATTTTTAAAATAAATTAAGCTGCGCTAAATATATTTTAAAAAGTTAACCTTGCGTTTTTAGCTTTAATTAATTAAAATGCTAAAAATAAAATTAATTTATAACAGCTATAATAATTTTTAAATATTTTTTAAGCTTTTAAATATTATTAATATATAAATATTTTTTTTATTTTATAAAATATTTAAAGCTATTATTATTTTAATAAAAA